>PVJS01021568.1:0-31375 GCA_004027185.1 Glis glis
TTTTTTTTGCGGTTCCGGGGATTGAACGCAGGGGCGTTCTACCTCAGCGCTACGCCCCCAGCCCTATTTTTTATGCTTTATTTTTGAAACCGGGTCTCACGAAATTGCGGAGGGCCTCACTAAGTAGAGAGAAAGAGAGACAGGGAGAGAGAGAGACAGAGAGAGAGGAGAGAGATCGATCGATCGATCGTGCGCGTGCACTGAGGCTGGCCGCGAACCCGGATCCTCCGGTCTCCGCCTCCCAAAGTACTGGGATTACAAGCGTGCGCCACCACGCCCGGCTTTTTAAAATCTTCACTAGCTTATAATACCATGCTGAAGTCTTCTTGGCAAAAATATTCATGATTCATATTTCATTATTTATGATTACTAAAGATTCCAGATGTTAACTGGAACTGGAAAAAATTACTTTAGTGAATCCCATTTTATTAGATGCTGTCAATCATTTAATCTTCCAGTTATTTAACAGATATTTGACTGTTTGCCATATTAATAGGTACTGTTTTATGTCCTCAATATACAGTAATGACCAAGGAGGACAAATTCCATACTAACAAGGAACACACTTTCTAGTGTGTATGTTGGTGGTGGTGGTGGGGAAGCAAATGAAAAGCAGGATGATCTTCAAAAGTTAGAAGTACTATGGGAGCCGGGCATGGTGGCGCACGCTTGTAATCCCAGTACTTGGGAGGCTGAGACAGGAGGATCTGGGTTCGCGGCCAGTCTCAGCTACTTAGTGAGGCCCTCTGCAACTTAGTGAGACCCTGTTTCAAAATAAAGAATAAAAAAAACGGCTGGGGGTGTAGCTCAGAGGTAGAATGCCCCTGGGTTCAATCCCCAGTACCACAAAAAAAAAAAATCTAAAAAAAAAAGAAGTACTATGAAGAAAATAAAACAGGGAGTTGTGACAGACACTAGGATGAATAGAGGGCGATCTTAAATGGGTGATAGAATAATAAACTCTGAAAGTGACATTTGAAATGAGACTTGAATGATAATAAAGAAGAGGCTTTGTGAGGGTTAGAAGAAAGAACATTTCTCGGCAGTGCAAACACCGGAACAAGTGCAAACACCGGAAGCCAGAACAGAAAAGGCCAGCGTGCTGAAGCATGATGCAGTAGTCTGAATCAGGTCCTAATTCCTATAACCTATGTATGTCCTTTTCATGGCGATTTTGCAGATGTGATTAAGTTATGAAATTTGATATAAAGAGATTACTTTGAATTATCCAGGTTGGGCTTAAATACCATCACTAGTGTTCTTTTAAGAGAGAGGCAGAGGGACATTACACATAGACTGAAGAGAAGACCTGCAGAAGAGGAGGAAGTAATGTGAAGCTAGAAACTGATTGGAGAGATGCAGCCACAAGCAGAGGGAAGCCGGCAGCCACCAGAAGCGGGAAGAGGCAAGGAACATAACCCCCCTAGACCCTCTGGAGGGAGTGGCCCTCCAACACCTTAATTTTAAGCTCCTGGTCTCCAAACCTGTGAGAGAATAAATTCCTGTTGCTTTAAGCCACTAAGTTTGAGGTAATGAGTTGTAACAGTCTTAGGAAACTAACAGGCATGCTGAGGAAGGACCAGAGTGTTAGTTGATGAGCAGAGCTTTCAGGGGTCTTATAGGCAGAACTGGATTTTATTCTAATTGCAGTGGAAAGGAAATGCTTTGAGAATTTTAAACAAATCAATGTGGTTGCTGGCTCTCTGAGGTGGGGGATAGATTATGATGGGGAGGAGCTACGGCTGCATCAAGAGTGGGAAAAAACTAGTTAGGGGTCAATTGAGGTAACTCAAGCAAGAAATAATGTTGACTTGTTGACTTGATCTAAGATGGGAGCAGCAGAGATGAAGCTCAGTTGAAGAATGCAGATCACATCTTTGAGGTGTAGCCATCATAACTTGCTAATGAATTGGACATGAGACCTAAGGATTAAGTATCTAGATCTGAGTGTAAATAAAGTTACAAAATTAGAGACAAAATACCCATTTGTGTTCTTCCTGTGGACAGCAAATAGAAATTAGACCAGAGACCTGGCAACTACTAGAAGAGGGCATAGGACCAACTCTCTAACATATAAGCACCAGTAGAGTCGGAAAATTTTTAATAATTCTTTTTGTAAACAAATACATATTTTGTCTATAAAATGGATTATTCCTAAAGTGTTTTTCTAAGATATGTTAGATATCTTCAGCTGAACTATAAACAAAGTAACACTTGACTGTGGTTAATAGTATAGGGCAGTGTAGTTCTTCTGGTATATTTTGAGGAAATATTTTGAGAATATTAGGGCTATGGAAATCTGTGCACGTCTCCTCTAAAAAATTTAGCATGATTCCTCCAAGAATGTGCACTGCAGATATTATAAGAACAGAGTAAAATTCCATTTTCATGTGATTGATGGTAACTTGAGCATTGTGACCAAAGTGATTGATTAAAAATTAATTAATATTTATAGCAACTTACATAATATTTATTCCCTATTAGCTATAGTTCACTAATAAAGGGTAAAAATGAAGAACTTATATGTTTTATTTTTCAAGGAGGATGTGAAAAATTTTTACCCATATTATTCAGTGTTCATTATTTAGGAAAGTAGTTGTATAAAATGACCAGAATTTAAAATCAACCCATAAAACTGAAGTGTTACTCAACTATAATAATAATGGTAATTTTAATAATGAATGGTAGTATTTAGAAATTATATTAATATGATAAGAATGAGTTGAAATGATAATATGTAAATATAATAATATAACAACTAAACCTTACTGAGTATTGCTGTAGGCTGGGCATTAGGATTTGAATTTTCTTTATACATTTAATTTTGTAACTAATTCTAGCTAATGGATAATAGTGGAAGTGACATTTGTCACCTCTGGACTCAGGCAGTTCAGAGTCATTATGACTTTTCCATAAATCTCTTCCTCTACTGCAGCAACCTTTGAATCCCAAATGGTGGAGCTAGGAGAGGATCATACAGACTGCTTTGAATTTTATGTGAGAAGCAGACAGTTGAGTTAAGCAACTGAGGTGTGAAAATTATTTTATTACAGCATAGTGTATCCTATCCTGATTAATACAGTCACTGCATAACATGTCAAGTAATCACATTGTTTGTTATATTCTCAGAATGTGTCAGGTAGGTTTAGTATTATGGGGGGATATGTTTTATTTTGTCAAACTAGCCAATTATACTGTTATAATGTGCATCTAAGACCAATCATTGGCTAGATGAGGAGAAGATAATGGTCTCAATGAGCACATAAATATTCAGCATAAAGAATTATTCAAAATGTTGATGATGTAAAGATGTGTAGTAACTGTAGTAACTAGCTGATTGTCTACTTTCCTTACAGAATGGTTTTATAACACTGCCTTGCTCATGTTAGAGAATATAAAGAACACTGGAAAGTTGGAGATAAATAGTAGACCCCAGGAAGCAATCAACATGAAAAAAGAGCCCTCCAGTAAGTTGGTTGGAAAAGAAGCTACAAAGAACCCAAACTGAGGTCTCTGAGCATTTTATGTCTAGGTGTAGGAAAGTAGATAAATATATCATTACATCTCTGTACAGGGCCTACATACCTCTAGGGCCTGGAACACAGTAGGTATGCAAAAAAGTATCTATTCAGACAATGTGATGTGTTTTCTCTTAAAGCTGGTGTTATACCACCCAGAGTTATGTAGGATGCAACAACTGGAAAGGCAATTTCACAGTCAACTTTTACAAGAATCATTTCTGGTCTAGTAATTGTGCCTCGAAGGTTTGTTGCCACCAATGAAGAGAAATGTTATCTAATCTCCTTAGACAGAGACATCATCCCAGTGTTATCCTGTAAGTATCCTAGATGGCAATGAAATGTAAAAAAAAAAAAGTAAAGAAAAATGGGATGCTTGGTGATCTGTTCTCTGATGAGATAACCTCTAGGCTGAACTTCTCATTTGCAGAAGCCTGGTAAAGTGGAAATAAAATTGACAGGTGGCACCAGGATGAATCTTTGGATGTCTGTAACAAGAACAAAAACAAAAAAACGTTCTCATAGTAATATCTGAAATTCATCTGGATATGGACACGTCAAAATTATATATGCTTCTCATGCAGAATTTTTCAAAAATAGAGGCATGACTTTACATAAATTTTGTTAGCGCTCTTATTTATCAATTAAGTACAGTTTTGCATAGCTAACTATAAGGAGGGAACACAAAATATTTGAGTCAGAGAAAACAATGAGAAGGTGACTTAAGAATCAGTGATACGAGCTGAGCGTGGTGGCACACACCTGCAATCCCAGTACTTGGGAGGCTAAGACAGGAGGATCAAGGCCAGCCTCAGCAACTTAGCAAGACCCTGGTACAAAATAAAAATAAAAAGGGCTGGGGGTGTAGCTCAGAAGTAGAATGCCCCTGGGTTCAATCACCAGTACCAAAAAACACAAACACAAACACAAACAAAAACAAAAGAATCATTGGTATGAATTTCCTACCATTGGATAAAAAGATGAGAGTTTTATTTAATACCATCAACATTTCTAATACTTTCCTGTCCTTTGGCATGCTCGCTATGTCAGCAGGTTTTATATCTCTGTACTTCCTGTACCTGAAGGCAATAACATGACTTGTAATGGATCCTCTCTGGTCCATGCATGTGAAGATTCACCCTGGTGCCACTTGCCAGTTTTATCTCCACTCTACCAGGTTTCTGCAAATGAAAATTTCACCCTAGCGGTTATCACATTGGAGAGCAGATCACCAAGCATTCCGATTTTTTTTTTTTTTGCAGTTCATTGCCATCTAGGATAGTTAAAGGAAAACATTGGAACAGTGTCTCTGTCTTAGGAGATTAGGTAGTATTTCTCTTCCATGGTGGCAGCAAACCTTCAGGGCACAATTACTAGACCAGAAATGCCACTTGTAAGTTGACAGTGAAATCGCCTTTACAGCTGTTGTCACAACCTACATCACTCTGGGTACTAAGATGCCAGCTTTAAGAGAGAACACATCTCATTTTTTGAATAGTAATATTTTCTGAGTACCTTATTTCTAGTTTCTAGAGATGTAGGCATGGATCCTGCTCTCATGGGTATTATATTTTAATGATGGAGGAGCAGTGGGGGAGATGATAAATAACCTGTTAGCTTATGGCACTGATTCTAAGACACACATTTTTTTCACATTCTTGCAGTTTTGAAGTCACATGTGGCTCACAAATAAAGGTGTCTTCCTTTTCACTGGTCAGGCAGCAGTAGATACAGAGCTGTCATTTAAGGTGATGCCCAAACTTGTTCACACGGTGCATATTGATGCCACTTCAGTTGGGTTATGTACATTGTTAATACTGCACAGGTTGAGTTTAATTGCAATTTAAGAGGTCTTTGAGCTGACACCATGATTTAACACTAAAACCAAAAGTTATTGTTCCTGTAGGAGAGAGAGAGAGAGAGAGAGAGAGACAGAGAGACAGAGAGAGAGACAGAGAGAGAGAGAGACAGAGAGAGGCACCATGTGTATGCATGAGCACTGAGATCTAAATAATGTGTCTGTGTCATAATTTGATATTAATGAAGTTAATATTCATTTTTGAAAGAATAATGGACTACAACTTCATATATTACTGCCAAACAATAAACAATACATATCTCATTTATATTTTGCTATTTTGTATGTACAAAAGTGACATATGATAAAAATCGATGTCTACCTGAGTCCACAAGAATTCTTCCAATTAAATATACAATTAGAATGGTAAGAAGATTGATTGTAAATGTGCAACCAAAATATAAGAAAAATGCCATTGTTTAACTGACAGCCTATAACTTGGTTAGCATTACACAATAATATAGTACATTTTATAAATGAAGAGCCTCTAGATTCAGTGGAATATATTTAATACATTTTTCAAAAATCAAGTAGTTGGAAGATCTAGGTAAAGAATGAAACATAATGAAGACACAGAAAATGTCTGGAGCCAAGGAAGGGGAGGTTCTTTAGCAATGGTCTGAGAAGATCTATTTGGAAATGTTTGAGCCAAAGCTGGAATGACCAAAGTGAGCCATCCTTCAAGAAGAAGAGGGACAGCAGGGTCAGAGGCAGTGCATGTGCCATATATGTTTTTTTCAAGCTGCAATGAAGGCTACTCTAGTTGGCTATAGGGAATACTGACATAAGGGTGTTTTTATCTTCTCTTGTATGTGTCAGCAGTCAGAGACATTAACAGCCCTATCTCATGAAATGTGTGTAATCACAGGATGAAAACGTCAACTTCATTTGAAGTTTTGGTACAAAGGAAGGATTAAAAAATACCTTAGAACCGGGCATAGTGGTGCATGGCTATAATCCCAGTATTTGGAAGCTGAGACAGGAGGATGGCAGGTTTGAGGCCAGCTACATCAAGTTAGCAAGACCCTTAGCAACTTAGTAAAACCTTGTTTAAAATAGGGCTGGGAGTGTGGCTCAGAGGTAGCAGACCCTTGGACGCAATCCCCAGTACCAAAAAAATAAAAATAAAAAAGACCTTAGAATGTGGAGGATCATTCAGCCTCATCATGCCCCCCTAGTGTGCCTCTTTTACCCTGAATTTCTGCAGAGCGCAGCCTCCTGTTGTGCAGTGCATCCCTCATCTCTCTCCTTCTCTCACTCTCTATGCTCTGTATTCTGTGACCCACTCACAGCCCCCTCTAATCTCCTAGGCTAAGCATTTGGTTTAACTATTTCTTTCTTTTATTGTCTCTTTTCAACTCTTGCCTCCATGTCTTACCTTGCACTTTCAAGAAACTGATCAAGACACACAGGCTGCTTGACTTACAATGCAGTCACATCCCAATAAATCCATTGTAAGCTGAAAATATCATAAGTCAAAGATGCATTTAATATACCCACCTAACCTATAGAATATCTTAGCTTAGCCTAGCCACTTAAACATGCTCAAAACACTTCAATTAGCATATGGCAGAGCAAAATTATCTAATACAAGGTCCACTTTGTCATAAAGTGTTGGCTGTCTCATGAAATTTACTGAATATAATACACTGGAAAGTGCAGTAGCAGTTATTTACCCTGTGACCATGATTGTGTGACTGACTAAGCTAGGCTCACTTCTGCTGCCACTGATGTGCATCGTGAGAGAGTTATCTATCATACTGTATATCACTAGCCAGGAGAGGTTCAAAACTCAAAATTCCAAACATGGTTTCTACTGAATGCTTATTGCTTTTGCACCATGGTAAAAATAGGAAAAATTGTAAGTCAAACCGTCCTAAGTCAGGGCCTATCCATGTTTAACTTGAACTTACTATTTTAAGAGAAATTCTGGTGCCAATATTTTTAAATTATAATTTTAATTACACATACTTATTCAATAAACTACAATGATTAGATACATGTATGTACAGTATGTAATGATCAAATCAGGGTAATTAACATTTCCATCTCCTTATCATTACTTTATGTGTGGAGCCTTTGAGCCCCTATCTTCTAGGTATTCATAAAATATATAATAGGTTATTATGCACTGTAGTCACCCTACTGTGCTATAGAGCACTAGAATGAATTCCTTCTATCTATGTTTTAGTATCTATTACCCGACTTCCCTTCTTCTCCACCTCTAAAAATCACTAGTGTACATTTAGGTAAACTTTTTTACCTTCCACATAGGAGAGAGAACATGTAATATTTGTCTTGCTTTGTCTGACTTACTTAATGTCATCTTCTAATTTTAAGCCATTTTGCTGAAAAGAACAGGGATTCAATTTTATAGCTGAATAGTATTCCATCATGTAATATATTTGGTGCCTACTTTTAAGCTGATAATTCTGCACCCTGCTTCTTTAAGGAAGCATCTGATGTAGGTGCACAGTGCTCCCCACAACCCCTCATAGTAAGGTTTTATTCTTCCATTTTTCCATTATCCTCAGTACTATAAGTAGAAAAGAAAAAAAACATGTTCCTGGAGACCTGGCACATATTTATTTCCACATGTCTGCTCAGGATTCAAGATGATCACAAGGGGGGATGTTGCAGGATAAGGGGAAAGTTGACAAAAAGTGTTGTAAAATCTTTATGCTGCATGTGTCGGGGTTTCCTCATCTTTGAGCCACTCTCCAGGTTCCTAAATAGCTGCCACACAGTCCTGCCTGGAAAGATAAAAATATTCTGAAGTTGCAGAAAGGAGAGAAGACAACAACAACAACAACAAAAGAGAAGATGCGAGTGACAGAGTGAGACCTCAGTGATCAGGAAAGTACACAGCTCGAGTTGGAGCCAGCATCTGTATTTGTTCCTCATAGTCCTCTGGGTCTGTCTGTCTGTCTCTCTCCTCTCTCTCTCTCTCTCTCTCTCTCTCTCTCTCTCTCTCTCTCTCTCTGTGTCTGTCTTTCTCTTTGTTAGCCATGTAGGTTTCTAGTTTATTTTAAAACTTTCAAGATACATTTACAGAGCATTGGTAATGTTTACTATAAGACTTGTGATCACAGCATTAACTTGGAAACTGCTGAATCTCCAGATGTATGGAATTTTCATTTCTAGGTCACTATGAGGATAATTTAATTTCTGAATGCAATGTTATAATTAAGAATTATGAGCAGGCTGGGCATGGTGGTGCACATAATCCCAGGACTTGGCAGGCTGAGACAGAAAGATCACAGGGTTCTCGGACAGCCTCAGCAACTTAGCAAGAACCTCAGCAACCTAGTAACCTGTTTCAAAAACAATAAATAAATAAATAAATAAATAAATAAATAAATAAATAGAACTGGGAATGTAGCTTGGAGGTAGACTGCCCCTGGTTTAAATCCCCAGTATCACAAAAAACAAAACCAAAAACTAAAGAAATTATGAGCAGCAAGGGGATGTAGCTCAGCAGTAGAATGCTTGCCTACATATGTGAGGCCCCAAGTTCAATCCTTTACTACTGAAAAAAAGAAAAAAAAGAATTATGAGCACAATGCAAGCAGCAATAGCAAAAATAATAATCACTGCCATTTACTGATTTAATCCTCAGATTAAATCTTCCAGGAAGGTATGGTTTTTGCCATCATTTTAGAATGTGACAAATTGGCACCTTGTGAGTTAAAATGAATTTTCTAGATGAGAAGCTAGAATTCCAGACTTTTCTCCTTCCAGAACAAATCCTACACTTCCTGCATCTTCTGAAACAGTATGTTTTGATGACAAGTAATATATATATATATATTTTTTTTTTGCGGTACCCGGGATTGAACCCAGGGGTGTTCTACCTCCGCGCTATGCCCCCGGCCCTATTTTTTTATGCTTTATTTTGAAACCGGGTCTCACGAAGTTGCGGAGGGCCTCACTAGGTAGAGAGAGAGAGAGAGAGAGAGAGAGAAAGAGAGATCGCGCGCGCATGAGGCTGGCCGCAAACCCGGATCCTCCGGTCTCCGCCTCCCAAAGTACTGGGATTACAAGCGTGCGCCACCATGCCCGGCTTGATTCATTGCTTATGGTGGACCTGAGAAAGACGAAATACGTATGTAACCATGCATGGAGTCTCCCATGGACCCAGGGTGTTTTGATTGGGATGGTGCTGCCACTCTTGGGTGTTTGGAAGTGTGAGCAGGGTTTTGGTTGCTATCCTGAATGGAGGGTACCACTGGATTTTAGTGGATATGCCAAGGAGTAGAGCATATGCTCTCTGGGCGCGTTTGGGAACACATTTCAAATTAAACTATGCAGCATTTTTGACAGATTAATCCATTTCTAGGTAGACCTCCTTTCAGTCTCTGCTTTTCCCTTTGTTCAAGATGCATATTCTTTGCTAAGGTATGATCAACTTATACCACATTTATCAGTGGGCACAGGTAATGTTCCCACGACACTATATTTTTCTTCTCTTCTCAGGTGGATCAGGGTAATTTTCACACTTAACAAGATATAGTAGACAGAAATGGGAGGCTGGGATACAAGGCTAATAACTTTCTTCTCAGAATTTGTCACAGGAATGGAGAGAAGCTTGGAGACTAAATGTATGATAATACTTAATACTAATACTAACATGAAGAACTAAGTAAACGACAGTGCTGGTAACTAGAAGAAGGTCTGTGAATTTCTGTGCTGAATTTCTCAGAGCATTCCTGGGTCCTTTCCTTTTTAGTGTTGGTTGTTGTTCATATTCCTCTTTCATTGTTTGAGTTCTGTGTCATCACATGCAAACACATTTTTATTGTCATAATATTTTTATACTTTTATTGATGCATTGTAATTATACATTTTAGTGGGGTTTAAGACATACAAACAAACATGCACACAGGTCTTGGTGTGATTCCCTTCAGATCCATAATTTTTATTGCTTGCAAAACCAACAAACAAAATCCTGACTAATATATAAGTATAGCTGAACTGGAAAGTGATGTTAAAAGCTGTTCTTTGCAGTTACCTTTGCATGGCTAGTTCAGAATTTAGTCAAGTATGAATGTTAAATGCCTCCAATATGGTTCTACCCGATTAGAATTCAGACACCCATAGGGCATAAACTTGATTCTTTCAAAAAGCAAATCCAGTCTTGTCACCTTGCTCCCTTTTGATTAAAACAGCAGTTTTCTGACTTGCTGCACATTAGAATCATCTGGAAACTTCCAAGAATCTCTAAGTTCAGATCATCCTGCATGCTAAGTAAATCAGAAGGGCTGAGGGTAGAACATGGGCATCAGTGTTTCCAAAATCTCCCAGGAGATTCCAGTATGCAGCAAGATGTGGGATGCCTTGTTTGACAGACGGTGACCTGTGTCCCCTGGCCTGAAGTCTCCAGGCTGGTCTTGGCCCTGGCCACTTTCTACCCCATGCTTGTAAGTTCAGATATAATGGCTTCTATCTTTAGCATTTGTCTTTTTAAGAATTCCTTTGTGGAATAAAATAGGACAAAGCAGAGCTAGTGTGAAGTGGGCGAAGGGTTCGCACTGCTGGACCTTGAGTCCCTGCAGATCTCTAGGTCTTCTCCCTCTTCCCCAAAATCACCAGAGGGCAGAGACCAAATGTTATTGCTCTAACACCAAGGCTTCTGGTGCAGTTATGAGAGCTTATATAATTTATTACTCCAAGGATACTGTAGTTTCAAATTACCTTTTGTCTAAATTAGAGTATTTTCACAGCCATTCCTGTAATAACACCTCTTATTTGCACTGCAGATCATGCTGATGTGCAGAAGGGAAACATAGAATCATATCTGGCGCTGTGAATGAGCACATCTTTCAGCCTCTGTGAGCAGACAGTTATACAAATGATCAGCATGAGCGTGTCGGTTGTATATGGCACCTGTAACATCACTTTGATATGCTCCACATATGTGTTTCTTATAGACCTAAATATCGTTAAGAACAGAATTTGAGCCAGACATGGTGGCACACACCTGTAATCCCAGTACTTGGGAGGCTGAGACAGGAGAATTTCAGGCTTGAGGCCAGCCTCAGAAATTTAGCAAGACCCTGTTTCAAAATAGAAGACCCTGTTTCAAAAATAGAAAAGATCCTGTTTCAAAATAAAAAAGGCTTGGGGTGTACCTTAGTGGTAGACACCCCTGGGTTCAATCCTCTGTACCATACACACACACACACACACACACACACACACACACACACGACAATTATCTTCATTTTTTATCATCGAGTGTAATCCTGATAGACAATAAGTGCTCAACAAAGTTTCTTCCTTTAGAAATCAACATAACAATTAGATCTTGTTTGACTTTAAACAGACCCAATAAATGATATCTATTTTTCCCACTTAGGTTTTGAAACCACTGAGAAACAGGCAAAAGAACAGGTAGATAATATTGGTGAAACTGATACTGAGGATGTCTTTCAGGAGTGAGGTTTCTTCTTGCTGAGCGAATCCCAGTCTTGGCGCCAGCACCTGGTGGACTGGGGAGGCCTCCCAGTCTCCTTGCTCCAGGGAACTGCGGATAGGAAGGAGTCCAGCTGAGTCCGTGTCTCCTGCTTGCAGGTTGCTTGTTCCCAAGAGGAAGAACATTGAGGAGTACGCATGCTCAGCCTTTCATTCCAAACTCATTGAGTGCGTGTAGACAAGGTTATTTATTTATTTATTTATTTATTTATTTTGGAATAAGAAAGGGGGCAGTGAGAGGCTGGGGACATGAGGCTATGGGGCTCTCTCCATGCGGTAGGAAACATCAGGAGTGGATGAAAAGGATCCTTCTGTCCTCTTCACCACCATGTGACCATGCTGGGCTGCTCCTGGTGCTTCAACTTGGTGTGTGAGCTTTCATATTCATTGTGTGACATGTATGAGGTTATTAGTACTCACTGTATGCAATGGTGAAACCATTGTTCTTGTTTCCTGAAATGAATATGTTGCTCTTAGATGTTTGGTGACAGCATCTCCGTTGACCTTAGTATGAACAGCTTTACCCACTGCCCAACCTTAGCATCAGGGGTCCGTATTACATGCATTTGCTAACAAAATTATAGGAAGTTTGATACTTTTGCAAAAAGAAGTCATAAGAATATTTTATAGTCTTATGAAGACACATTCATAAATACACGGTAAAATAATAACATGTAATTTGATTCTTAAAATGCTCCTAATAGTAGGACATTCCCATGAGCCTGTAAACAAAAAACTTTGGAGTAATGGCATATGGTTTTATCTGAACCTAGATCTGAATATATATAATCTACACTTGCCATTGTAAAATAAACATATCTCTGACAATTTTCATGTAAACAATTTAAAAGTCTGAAACTGAGATCTCTCATAAGCACTTTGCTTAAGGTAGAAATTCTCTCAGTAGAACACATGGTAATAATAAAAAGAGAAAGGATATATAAGTGTTCTCCTATTATGTGACATTCCTTTATTTATTGTTTCTTTTGTTCTAAAAACAACCCTCTGGGGTATATATTTAGCCCTACTATCAGATAAAGATACTAAAATTTAGAAAGGTTCAGTAGCTTGTTCAAGGTCAAATAGCTGGCAAGCAGGAAATTCAATCTCCCAAACACATGCTTCCTAGAACATTCTTGCTCTAAGGCTTGCTGTAAAAGAGGTGCCGATTCCAACCTATTCCAACCACAGTGAGGCCCACAACCAACCTACTATTTTTATACCTCTTTCTCTCTTACTACTACTCAGTGGAAGAAACTACTCATTTTCATCTATTCTTGAAACTGAGTAGGAGAGCCCAAGGCTGAAGCTAGAATTCTTTAGTAAATAAAATAAGCTTAGTTACAAAGACTGGCATTATCAGAGTACTTCTTTGTGGTAGAAATTTTAGCAATAAAAGGAGGCATGTCTAAAAATTAGTATGTCTGATGCATTCGACTTGTAAGAAATGTTAGCTAAAAGATCATTTTTACTGAATTCTACTTGAAGATGTACAAAAAGTTATTTTACTGTCTTGTCTGGACTCTGTAAGCTCCTCTATCACAAATGCATCCAAGGCCTATGTGAATAGGAGAGCCTGCCTGTGGGGTACAGTTTTCCAGAGGAAAACCCTCATTTTGTATAGTCCTTAGAATATACACATACAATAGTTTGGCCTAGAGCCAATAGTGAAAAAGTTTGTTATGTTCTTAAAACAATTGCATTTGGCTATCAAAACTTTGCTTCACTGCTAGCCACTTTGATAAATAAAATCAATCATATGAATTTTCCTGAATAAATGAGAGACATGAGAACACAGCTGATTCAACTACTGTAAATATTTGTAATATTTACACTTCGGGAAGATGAGGGCTCTCAATATCTGTTTGTCTTCCACTCTTAGGAATCTCTTCTGTGACTGCCCTGCTGGAGGCTGGTACAGGGGACCTCACCAGCCATCATACAGCCAATTCACAGTTGGTGCCTCACAAGTCCTCTGGTGCCGTAAATTGGCATCTACCTCTTGTAAATGCCCACAGATTACTCTGATTTTTGTTTCAACAACTGCAGTTAGCAAAATGAACCTTTCTTCCCTCATATCTCACAACTCTTAAAATATACTGGGATTTATTTTGTTCTTTGCCCTTTATCCTTGTTATATTTGTGTTAGAGGAGTCTGGCACAGAGGTTCTCTGTTGCTTTGAGATGGGAGGGGAGGAGGAGGAAGGGAATGACTTTTCTTGGCCTGAGCCTGCAAACAAAATACCTGGGAAACCACAATATTTGGAGCCTGGTACAGTTCACTTTGAAGATATTGTTAACATAAGGTTTAAAAAAAAGGCTTGATAAATTTAGAGTCACTGTTATCCAGGATTCTTCTATTTAGGCCTCTTCTCCTCCCACTCAGCATGCTTTCTTCAGGGGTGATCTTAGTTAATCTTTAACTGCTTACTGAGCAGCTCTCTTTTAGTAGTTCACCAATATAATGTAAATTCACCATGTCTTAAAAATTCAACATGACAAAATCAATCATTGTTTTTCCCTGCTAAATATGCTCTTTCTTCTGTGTCCCATACCTTGGTGAATAGCTACAGACAGACTGTGGTACTCGGGCCTTTGCCAACTAGAAGCAAAATTTTTATTACTTTTCTCAAATTATCTGGAGTCAGCAACTGATACTATGGTAGGGGCTAAAACAGAGAAAAGGAAAGAGTAATATTAAATAAATACAATATCTCATGAGGAATGTAATACAAAGGAATACAGGTACTATGTACAGAACAAAGGGTATTTGAAAAATCTTTCCAAGTCTGCATTAAAATTGTAAGCTTGGCTAAGAAGTTATTTATTTTTAATTTGGATTCATGAGTTCAGAATAAAGACAAAAGAATACCACTTAAAACATATTTAATTAGTTGTATTCATGGCTTCAGGGTAATATTGACTCATAGTTTACTAGAGTTAAAAATTAATAGAATGCTTATTAATAATATATGCTTTTACTCATTATTTACTATTCACTAAGTAACCACAGTCTTTGTGTCCATAGACATTTAAAGCTGATTTGAGACAATTAGCTAGACGTTTCAAGAATTTTTACTTGAATTGTCTAGACAATTGCCCTGGTACTCTATTTGCTTTTCATATGCAGACAAAGAGATAGAAGGTAAGGGTTTTTGTTTTTTTTCCCTAAAGCCCATCTTACAGAGGGAAAAAAGCCTCATTGTTTAATAGCAGTTTCCCAGTAAAATGCCATGCTCTTGGTCATTTGCTTAGCTTGTGTTTTTTTTAATTTTTATAAACAAAATGAATTTATTTCCCAAATAATAATTTTAATAATTATTTAATAATAATTTCTCTACCATAGAAGTTCCCAGGAAAAATTTCTTTAAAAAAGAAAGAAATAACAAAACTCCCTGTACTCCCTATTGATTTAAATTGTTAGGATTAGCATTAGCAGGGGGAAATGAAATGAAATGTAAACACAGTTGTACTGTACGTACTGTACGCAGTGGGTAGGAGATCCAGGGTCCTGTATCAATGATCCTTCTCCTTATATGTCCAGGTTTGGACTAATAGTAATTGTGCCTTCTTGTATCAGCCTTCTCTGCACCTATTCTATTATTCCATGTTCCTCTTATATACAAAATGATCAGGATCGAGGTAAGCTATGCAAATTCCAAGTCTGGTAGTCTAAAATAGAAATGAAGGCTGGGTGGGGTGGTGCACACTTGTATTCCCAGTACTTGGGAGGCTGAGACAGGAGGATCACAGGTTCATGGCCAGCTTTAGCAACTTAGTGAGGCCCTCTGCAACTTAGTGAGACCCTGTTTCAAAATAAAAGATAAAATAAGGCTGAGGGTATAGCTCAGAGGTAGAATGTCCCTGGGTTCAATCCCTAGTACCAAAAATAAATAAATGAATAAGTAAATAAATAAATAAAATTAAATAGAAATTAAGGACAAGTTTATTTTTTGTTTTCAGAAGACACTTTTTGGTAGCTGAAGAAAAAAGTAAATCTTTATGTATTTATGCAAGTTGTATTTTATGTATTACATAGGACCAGAATAAAGATTCTTGTTTATTCCTAGGTTTGTTTGTATGTTATCAAATGTGTCATATTTTACAAGTGTCAGTTTCTTCAACTATAAAGGATGAGGATGGTGTTTACACAAAAAGATTTTTTTTGAAGACTAAAATAAATGATATTTGTAAAGAGTCTAGATTGATGTTTGGTACATAGTCAGATCTTACGGTAAATAAGAAATTATTATGCGTCTCACTTTCCTTGTCTGTAATATAAAGGAACTGTGTCAATCATCTGATACTTGATAAAGGTGCCAAAAACATTTGCTTGATGAATGCCATATGTAGAAGAATGAAACTAGATCCCTATCTCTCTCCCTGCACAAAAGTCAACTCATAGTGGATCAAAGACTTAGGAATTAGAACAGAAACTTTATAACTACTAGAAGAAAACAACTCTCCAACATGTAGGCCAAGGTAATGACTTCCTAAATAAATCCCCTAAAGCTCAGAAAGTAAAATATTGATAATTAATAAATGGGATAGCAAGAAATTATAAAGCCTTCTGTACAGCAAAGGACACAATCAAGAGCATGCAGAAAGAGCCCACAGAATGGGGAAAAATCTTTGCCAGCTACTGTTCTGACAGAGGAGTATTATCTAGAATATATAAAGAACTCAAAACACACATACACATACATAAACCCAGATAACCCAATCAATAAATGGGCAACTGTTCTAAATAGACATTTCTCAAAAGAAGAAATACAACCATCAAATACATGGAAACAAGTTCAACATCCTTAGCAATCAGAGAAATGCAAATCAAAATTACACTGAGATTCATCTCACCCCACTTAGAAAGGCAATCATCAAGAATACAAATAATAATAAATGATAGTGACGATAAGGGGGAAAAGAAACACTTAAATACAGTTGGTGCAATTGTAAATTAGTACCACTACTCTAGCGATCAATATAGAGGTTCCTCAGACTAGGAGTGGAGCCACCATATGGCCCAGCTATACAACTTCTCAGAACTTATCGAAAGAAAGTCATCATACTATAGCATTACTTGCATAACCATGTTTATAGCAGTGCAATTCACAAGAGCAAATTATGGAGCCAGCCTAGGTGTTCATCAGCAGATGAATGGATAAAGAAAATGTGATACATAATACACAGTGGAGTTTTATTCAGTCATAAAAAGGACAAAATTAACTTATTTGCAAGGAAATGGATGGAATTGGAGAGCAACATGTTAAGTCAAATAAGCCAGACTCAGAAATTCAAGAGTTGTGTGGTTTGTCGCATATGTGGAAGCTAAAGATCGAAAAGGAAAATAAAAGGACTTTGTTGGTCAGCTTTTGTGTCACTGTGATCAAGATACTTGACAAAAACAACTTAGAGAAGAAAAAGTATATTTTGGCTCACAAGTTCAGAGGAGAGGTTCAGTCCATAGATAACTGACTGCAAGGCAGAAACACCATGGTGGCAGAGTTTTGCAGAGGAAGCTGCTCAGGGGAGCCAGGAAGCAGAGAGAAAAAAAGAGACCAGGGACAGATACAGTTCCCAAGGCCACCCTCCCAATTACCTACCTACTCCATCCACACCCTACTTGCCTAAAGTTACCACCCAGTAAGTCCATTCAGATTGTTAATCCATCAATGGATTTATCCACTAATGAGGTTAGAACCATGGTTCAATTATTTCACCCCTGAACATTTCTGCCTTGCCAACACATAAGCTTTCCCGGGATCATTTCATATCCAAACCATAACAGGTACTTCATGGAGACCAGGAGACTAGAGGAAGAGGATCAGAGGAGGGAAAGTAAGGAGATGGGGGGAATAAAATAGAACAAGTTATGTGTTGTGCATGTATGAATATATCATAGTGAATCCCACTGTTACATCTAATTATAATGCACCAATAGAAATTAATTATAAAATGTTTAGATGCATGCAATAAATAAGTAAATAAAGGGGAACTGCATTAATGCTACTCCCAGTATGATTTGCAAATTAGTAATGGACCATGAACCGGCCTGTGATAAGGACAAAAGTGGAGAGCACAAGTATAAACATTTTACATAATTTTCCAGAATAATTTTTATTGAATCTAATAATAAAAATGAAGCTATATTCCTATAGCTTTTGCATTTTTAATCATTTCACTTTGTAGTAATTCACTTTTACTATGTTTTACCAAATTATTTGTCAATATCAGATTGTAAATTAAAAAAATAAAAATAAAAATCTTGTCCTTTCCCAGAGTAAGTTTAGTATCACTTGACAAGATGACCTCTCATATATTATTTCTGGCTTTAAATTTCTTTAATTTTGGAGAAACTGTACACTTTTCTAGACTACTCTGAAATCTACTCATAAAAGATACAGATATTTAAGTGAAAATTGCTTCACTAAATTAAAATTCTATATATGTATCCCGTAATATTTATTCACATTGTCACCTGAATTAAAAAAGACATTATGTATCTGCATTGTTGACAATCAAATAAACTTTCAGTTTGTTCTTTAAAGTCTAATCTATTTGGATTCAGAGATCTGTTTTTAATGAAAAGCAGTGGGAGACTACAAAATAATGGTGAAGTGTGCTGTCACTTTGTATCTTCAGCTGCTTTTGTTAGATTAAAAAGGAAATGATTCTTCTCTCAAAAACATCATTTCTTATAATCTAAAGGTACCTGTGATGGGTAGTCAAGTTAGTCAGTACCATTTTATTGTCAGCTTATTAGTACAAGGTTCTGTTTTGCTTTTGAGCAATGGATAACAAAGACAAAATATTTGTTCTTTCTTTCAGAGAACTTCTAATCTATTTAGAGAGTAAAGTATATACACAGGAAAAGAAGAATCCCGATAGATGGCTCCCTGTGAGAGGATGGTAGTAAAAGCCAAAGAAGTTCAGAGGAAATAGGTGCCATTTTAAGAGGAATGGAAGCCCCCACACCTCTGCAGGAATGACTCTTTAATGAGGGGAAGAATTGATAAAGATAAGAGGAAGAAGAGAATAGGCCATATGGAAATAAAAACTACCTGAAGTTCCCTTAATAGTAAATACACAGAAAATCGCCTTTGCGTAGTTTGGTGGTTGCCAAGTTTTGTTAGAAAAAATATTAAAAGAATCCATGTTTACAAAAGCATAATTCACAATAGCCAAATTATGGAACCAGCCCAGGTATCCATCAAGAGATGAATGGATAAAGAAAATGAGGTATATATACACAATGGAATTTACTCAGCCGTAAAGAAGAACAAAGTTATGCCATTTGTAGGAAAATGGATGGAACTAGAGAATATTATGCCAAAAGAGATCAACCAATCTCAGAAGGTCAAGGGTTGTATGTTTTTTCTCATATGTGGAAGCTAGAGAGAAAATAGAAAACATAAGGGACTTTAAATAATGTGGAGGGAGCCAGGTGTGGTAGCGCACACCTATAATCCCAGTACTTGGGAAGCTGAGACTGGAGGATGGCAAGTTTGAGGCCAGCCTCAGCAATTTAACAAAACCCTGTTTCAAAAAAAAATTAGGTCTGGGGGTGTGGCTTGGAGGTAGAATGCCCCTGGGTTCAACCCCCTAGTATCACACAAAAAAAGAAAAGTAATGTGGAGGGAGACCTGTAGAATTGTAGAAGAGGATTGATTGGCATAGGGAATTAGGGAGCGGAAAAGGAAGGACTGAGGAAGGAAACAGTTCAAATAATACTATGGCAACATGTGAAGGTATCACTACCAATTTCACTAACATGTAGGGAGGGAGAAGGGGGGAATGAGGTGGCATGTGGAAGGAAATAAACCAAGAACTGTGTGCATATATGTTTTTGTCACATCGAACCTCACTATGATGTATAATTGCAATATACTAATAAAATAATTTTAAAAAGAAAATATATGGCAAGCATTCCAAATTTGAAAATTCAAAATTCCTACTCCAAAATCCAAAATTCTGTGCCAAAATCCTGGAATAGCTCACTCAGTACTGAAAGGGAAGAACAGAGTAGGAAAACTGATACTACCCAACTTCAAGACTTACTATAAAGCTACAATAATCAATATGGTGTGGTATTAGTGTAGACAAATACATCAATGGAACAAAATAGAGAGTCCATATATATGCCCATATAGATATAATCAACTCATCTTTGACAAAGGAGCAAAGTCAGTACAATGGAATAAAGATGATAGTCTTTTCAACAAATGATACTGGATCTCGACAACAAAAACCACCAAATGAAAAATGGGCCATAGATTTTAATAGGCTTCTACCAAAAGGATGTACAGATGACAAATAAGCTACAAAAAGGAACTCTCATACACTGTTGATGGGATTGCAAATTAGTGCAGCCACTATGGAGATCAATGTGGAGATTCCTCAGAAAACTTGGAATGGATCCACCATTTGATCCAGCTACACCACTCCTGGATATCTTTCCCAGGGGACTAAAATAAGAATATTATAATGAAACATGCATATCCATGTTTATAGCAACACAATTCACTATAGCCAAATTATGGAACCAACATAGGTGTCCATCAATAGATGAATGGATTACAGAGTTATGGGATATGTACACAATAGAATTCCACTCAGCAATAAAGAATGAAATTATTTTATTTGCAGGAAAATGTATAGACCTGGAGAACAGTATGTTAAGTGAGATTAGCCAATCACAGAAAGTGAAGGGTCATATATTTTCTCTCATATGCAGAAGCTAGGGGGAGTGATCACCAGGATACAATAGGGACATTAGATAATGGAGGAGAAACCCCAGTGCAGTGATGGAGGGGGTCAAGGGGAGGATTGGTGGCGGGGGGAGAATTAATGAAGGACATACTTCCATTGATGTATTTACATGTGTGAGAATACCAGTGACAATCTCAATATCACGTATGTGGAAGGGGAGGGAGTGAGGAGGGAGTCAGGGGGAAGCTCACCAAAGCCAATCTGAAAAGGCTGCATTCTGTATGCATACAACTATACAACATTCTGGAAAAGGCAAAATTATGGAGGCAATAAAAAGACCATTGGTTGGCAGTGGTTGGGAGGAGCAAGGGATGAACATGGAAAGCACAGGGGAGTTTTAGGGAAATTTAAATGCTGTGTGTGATACTGTAGTGGTGGATACATGTCATTATACATTTGACCAGATCCATAGACTATGCATACCAAAAGTGAACTTTAATGTAAATTGTAGGCCTTGGGTGATGATAACATATCAAATATAGGTTCATCAATTATGAAAAATGTGCCACTCTGGTAGGGAATGTTGGTAAAGGGGGAGGCTAGGCATGTGTAGCTTTGATCACATACTCTTAGATAATTTCCTCATATGTCCATGATTATGTCATTTCATATTCTGAATAGAAAACAGAATGATCATATAGTCTTTCTTCTAGCATGTCTAATCTAAATTTGGGGTTTTATTCTTTTGACTTATTGAATTTTTTTTCTTGATCTGCTGACATAGAATTTTTTTTTATATTGGTGCATGTAGTATGAGCTGAAGGGTTAGGAAGATTATTCCATATTTCAGCTGCTGGCTCCATACATTGCAAACCTTACTTCTCTACTTCCTCTGTTCTTCCAGTAACAGTCAAAAGAGGACTTTTTAAAGTGTCTGTAGAATCTCTGGCTTTACAACTCCATATCCTGACACCAGATGTAGGGTTGACTCAGTACAGCACATTGTAGGAACAACATTGATTTAATCTTACTAATTTAATCTTACTAATTCTACATTGCATTTTCTTTCATTAGTTGAATTAGCTAAGAATTATAATAAATCGTCTTTGCATTAGTAATTTTATCAAATGACAGACATCGTACAAATGAGAAATTTCATTGAACAAGCACATTGATTTTAAATACTTATTTTAAGACTGAAGTAGAATTAGGATATAACCAATAAAATCCTTTTTCTGAAGACTTGAAAATTTATAGACGTGCATTTCTGTAACAAGTGATACAGGCTACCAGCTACTTTTTGGAGTAGGTATAGATGCAGTAATATGTTTAAATATCTGAGTTGTTTTACCATAAATTATAAATCATGCTTCATTTTATAATTTTCACTTAATTATGAATTCTACATTTTAACTAATCTTCTATTATTTACCCTATTTTACTAAAATGGATAATTTATCTGAACTGTAGAATGAGCATATGCCTAAAACTTGCCCCTTTATCTTCAGGATTTCTTGATTTTTTTCCCAGCATGAGTTTTCTTTCAGGGAATACTGCCTAAGTTATCTGGAACTATCTAGAATGAGCTTTAATTGTCCACAGAAAAAATAACCATTATACAGATTGTAAGTGATGGATTTTTTCCAGCCCAAACTGCTCAGGGATAGAGTTTTTGTTTCTCCAGAATGGATGTTTTAAGAATTGGAGAAAGGTGGGAAATAAACTTGGGGTCTATTAGAACTCATGCTATTTGTGTAGTTATAGCCATTGTTATAGTTATATTAATAAATACCTAAAATTCTTATACTTTGAAATAATAACCACTGTGGGAACATTTTCCTTGTATAGACTTTCACTCAGTAAACAGAAGCAATATTTTTTTGAGTTGAAACTGTTTGCACTAAGCTGTAGAAGCATTTTGGCAATGTATGTAATGGTTAAAGATTTTTTTTTTTAGTTTTTATACCTTCTATTCCAGTTACTCTCAAAATATTTTATCCTGAGATTTTAGTTTTTCTTGGACTCTTTCCTGAAATTCTCATAATCTCTTCACCATTGAGAAAGGGGACAAAGAATGCAAATCTACCCAACAGTCAGCCACGTCAATGCTGCTGTCACCAAGCCATGATTAGAGCCAGGAAACAGCACTGCAGTGCATGTAGGAGAGTGGCTGGTTAGGGGCTTGGGTAGAAGACCCAGCATGGAGGGTCTGGTTCACATTTTTCTATGCCTACAATAACCACAGCCAAACTGCTGTGCAGTTTTTATAAGGGTTTGAGCACTCTTAGGTTTCCTGTGTCAGCCTAGTCTCTAGCTCCAGTATTGCATGTATATTTCATCTTAAGTGCTAATACTTCCTGCTTTGAAATATCTGCCCTGGGCATTTTGAATGAAAAGGATTCTGAAAGGATCAATATTGTTAATGAATGAATGATTTAAGAGCATTGCTGACTGTAAAATCACAGCTTCATCAGCAATCTCTGTAAAGCTATTTCAGAATTCTATTGGATTTATTCATCCATTTATTTTTTTCAGCCTGGGCTAGGTATTAGTTATGTAGTGGACAATACAGACATGCTTCCCTTAGTTTAATTAACGATGATGTTAATAATAATCGTAGCAGTAACAATAGTGTGAGTTATAATATTTCATGGAGCTTACTGTGTGACAGATTTAGCACCAGAACGGTGTTCCCTCACAGACACCTAATTTCATCTCCATTTTCTATGTGAATCAACTATAACACAAAACAGTTGAGTTCCTCACCAAAGGTTACACAACTAGTCAGTATGGCTTCAGTTTCTATTCTAATAGTGGTGAATTTTGTCATGAGGATCTTATTTGTAGATCTTACTCTCTCTTAAAATATCACAAATCCAGCCATTTAAAACAGGGATCACTTATTATCTCACAGTTTGGGTGGCTCAGGAGTCCAGGCCTGCTTTAATGGGGTCCTCTGCTCAGTTGCAGATCAACATGTGAGCAGGAGTGACAATCTCATCTGGGGCTTGGAGTCCTCTTCCAAGCCCACTGTTTGTTGGCAGAATCCAGCTCTCTGTGGTTGAAGGATAGATGTCCTTAGGTCCCAGAGGCCACCCACTGTTCCCTGCCACATAACCCTCTCCATAACATGGCAGTTGCTTCTTCAAGACCAACAAAAGGGAGACCTGTGGCTTCTTGTGTTTTACCCATAGAAATTCTCTCTTTTAAAGGTCTCACCTGATTTGGTACTTCAGGGGTTAATCTCTATTTTGATGTACTCAGAGTCAACTGATTAGAGACCATAATTTTATCTGCATTTTTGTTTATTTTTTACCTCTGCCATATTTTGCAACTTTATTGTCGAAGTGATAGCCCCTCATCTTCACAGGGGAAGGGATTATATAAAAGCATGCGTCATTGGGGATCATCTTAAGAGTTATGGCTACAACTTATAACGAGGAGGTCTTGCCTCATCTGTACTTCTTACATCAAGTCTGTGAAAGGCCTAGAACTATCAATCTTTGTTTTGTCCACTGCACACAACAGAATCCCCTGCACAGAACA
The DNA here is from genome assembly GCA_004027185.1 of Glis glis. NCBI lineage: Eukaryota > Metazoa > Chordata > Mammalia > Rodentia > Gliridae > Glis > Glis glis. The sequence continues at coordinate 24,106 of PVJS01021568.1, forward strand.
GACGATCAATATTTGCTGGATGACTGAATGAGTATGGCTTTTTTTATATCTTTCGTGTCAATTTCAGCATCTCACCCAGAGTCCTTATTGACATACGGTCTTTATTAGAATCAATCATGCCTATTTTTAGAAGCAGAAACAGAGATCTCTGCTATCACAATAAGAAGTTATGCTGATGCAGAGTTAGTGACTTTTTCCCCGGGAAAATGTTCAGTAAAAACCATTTGTTATGATATAAGTTTGGCTGTGCTTCTTGGTGATCACTCAAATTCTTCAGAGCTAAAAAATGTAAGCATATGCTATCAATTAGTGGACTCACGAGGAACTTTGCAAATAAATAGTGCCAAAGCGCTGAAAATTTGGAATTACCTCATCTTGTTTACAACTGGCCTGCATGGAGGTTTGAGATTACAGAGTTTACTAAGGCACATTGTCAGAATGCTTTAAAATCATCCCCCACTGATTTATTCTGCTCTTCAGTACAAAGGCATGCTTCTTATGTATGTATGATTTGGATTCCCTGTGTTACTGGTCTAATTTCTTAGGTGAAGATTTACCAGTACTTCCGAAATAACTCTTTATGTAAACATTATACTTTTTCTTAACAATCATCGTATCAGAAATTTCTGGAAACTGCATATACCTTTCTGGACTTCTTTGTAGTTGTGTCTCAAATTTAAGTTATTTTTCTAATTCATGATAATACTAACAACTATACACACACGCAAGCACACACACACACACACACACACACACACACACACACAATCTTGGAAGTTTACTTTTCCTCTGAAGAAGTATCAAGTCTTTTTCAACAAAACTTAAGCAGAATTTCCAGGAATTCTTTCACATGGCAGTTTTGGTACTTCATTTGCTTTTACTGTCCATCTCCTGTATCTTTCTGGGATGTTATTTTCCTACTGTCATTTGGGAAATTATGGGCTTCACAGCTGAATTAAATGAACCACCACCTCTCCACAGAATATCACTGACTCCACATGGAGAAAAATGGCATGTAAAGTTGAATAAGCATTTGGAAAATAAGAAAACATTCAAAACCAGACAGTGAATGATTAGAGATGCAAACATTCTTTTTTTTTCTCTTACAGAAATAGTCTTATGTGAGCTTACAATACAGAACTGACCAAATACTTTCCTTCATCCATGTAAACATGGTTTGTTTTTCTTCTTCCCATGGTTTGTCCCCAGCTCCGATCCCTTACTCTAAGTGAGGTGACTTTATCCAGTGGGCATTTTATAAGGTCATGTGACCTGTTAGTTAGCTAATAATTTGAGAAAACTAGTTGCTTACAAAACACGAAATCATGAGCAGTGGATCATAATGAGGACTAAACTTGGTATACCTAATTTTAGCTCTCACTATTCCTTGCTATAGCTACACATGGAGAGACATAGGCTTCAAATCAGAGACTTGGGTTCATATACCAGCCCAGCTGATAACCCTGTATGATCTCAGGCAGGCTGCCATATGGGGGACCTTAATATGCTTCCTCAGCCTGTGGAATGGTAGCCACCGAGCTTCCCTCGATGGGGTTGTCGTGTGACTTACATGAATCATGCAGGAAAGTGCTAACACAGTGACGGCACATAAGCTTCACTTAGATACTATTACCCTTGCATTTGAACTTTTCTTGTATCAGTATACATGATAAGCAGCAAGAGGGGAGACCTTATTAATGAAAAAACAAGAGTTTTCCTGTGTATTGTTCCTGTAGATGTATGTAAATTTGCATTTGGTATCAGCATTTGAAGTAATAAGCAGCAGTCTTACAAGGTACTTTTACATATTACCACCTGTTTCTAGTGAGGCATAGTGTCTTGGAGCATTTCTTCCATAGAGAAGTTTCTGTGTATTTGTGTGGGAAATTAGTCATGGTATAATTTTGCACCATTGGCTACATATAAGGCATATAAATATTTAGATATATGCACAATTTTCTATTTTTATTTGGATATTTTGCCTATTGAGAAAGGAAAAGAAATCTGTTTGGGCAAAATGTTTAGATACAAATGGACACTTACAAATAGGGTTTTAATGGACCTATAAAGCGAACTGAGAAAAAACAAAAGAGACTGTGGTAGTACATATAGAAGCAAAAGCTACCATTTAGGTATCTGTTCCTATATGCCAGCACTTATCCACCCACTTCACATGTATTAATTCATGAAACCCTTGTAAAGCAACTCTATAAGGTGAACACTGTTAACATAGCTGTTTTAAGAATGAGAAAACCAAAGCACATAAAAGATAAGTGACTTGTTTGTGGTCACAAGACCAACATATACGGGAGCAGGGATTTGCAGCTTTGTGGTATGGCTACAAGACCTTTGCTTTTAGCCAACTTGCTGTTTCTAAAGAGAAAAGAGAGGTCACTGCATATATTTCCAAACAGTGCCAAGCAAGAGAGCCCCCTTTCCTAGCACTGGTGTCTTAGTGGGCTACCCATCCTGAAAAGCATGTTAGACAGACCCTGAGCACCGGTCCCTTAGGAGCTTCTGCTCTGGCTCAGGCTTCTGCTACATCTTCTCCTCAGTCCACAGCACAGCTAGAAGCTCTGAATGTCCAGAGGTGTGTGCCACTGGAAGAGGGACACTATTTCTGAGCATTCTAGTTGCAGAAGTGCTCAAGTAAGGAAAAAGATTAATCCTTGCAGGCGTTCTCCAGTGTCTTGAATGAAGTGGGTTTCTGCATTAAAGAATTTCTCTCTATTTTCTTGCTTCTCTTTAAGTCCCAATTTGTGATTTGAGGAGTATTAGTAACCAGGGTGGAATGCAGAACATGCTAATTAACATTTTGCAAAATAAACAATCTATGCTATTCTCAAAAAAACACATTCTCTGAGAGTTTGAATGCTAGTGATCACGTGGTTTGATTGCATATTTTAGCTTTTCTTTTTGGTGATATACTTTTTATGATAGATCTCAGAAAGGAAAGCTCCTTGAAAGGGAAAATTTGAGACCCTACTCATTGGCTTCGAGGAAACTCAGAGAATCCTAGATATTTTCCTTAATATTTAGTATTTTCCTACTATTTTAACTAAGAAAAACATTTTCAAAATTACTTAATAAATTTACATGAGGAGTTTCCCTTACTTTTTCAGATATAAGGTCAGGATATTCTTCAACAGATTTTGTAATTTAGTCATTTGCCCATTTCTATATAATATACTGAATTTTCCTTCATTTGTTATGTTTAGTGAATAAAAAAGAAAACGAAAGGAAAATATTTCTGCTGTCTATATGGTTTGCAGGCTCCTAGATTGAGTTGAAGTAGCAAATACTTCTTATCAGAGCAGCTAAAAGAGTAATTAAAATAAATTGCCCCAATCAAGGACACTGTGTTTTAGCTTCAGCCCCCTTGCTTGTCCTCTTCTTCTGGGGAGCTCAGGTGCTTGGCCTCTCAGATGGCCTTGAGTCCTATGGAGAGGTGTGTGCATTGAGCAGGAGTGGTCTAATCTTGTCTAAGCTTTGCTTTTCCCTCACCAGACAGATGGCTAGCCTAGAGCTGGTCGTGTAATAGGCACCAGGTAGATACTTTTGTATTCTTACAAGTTCAAATTATGTAGCCTGTCAAGTAGAGGTTGATGATGGATCTCAACAGCGATAGTGATGTTTTCATTCACTGTACTATTTGTGGTGATGTTTTAAAGAGAAGATCTTGTTTTCTAATGAGCAAGTGATTTTCATGCAGGGTTCATGGAGAGGAAGGTTGAAATTTCTTTTCTACAGTAATAGACCCACCATTGTAAGTGTCTGAAATTTGCTCCAGAATTGTGATAGGCCCACTCAGGAATGGTTTGTCCTTAAGAGAGGAGTACAGTTATGCTTATTTGTATATTTATGTTTTGTGGTACTAGGGATGGAACCCAGGAGCATTCTATCTCTGAGCTACATCTCAGCTCTGTTTTGTTTTTTAATTTGAAACAGGGTCTCACTAAGTTGCTGAGGGTCTCGCTAAATTGCTAAGCCTAGCCTTGAACCTGCACTCCTCCTGCCTCAGCCTCTCAAGTGCTGGGATTACAGGTGTGTACTACCACCGATGGCTTAATTATTTTGAAAGTAACATCAGAGGATTCAGACAAGCCTTGTGCAAGTTGGTCTGTTACATGAGATCAGGTGTGGAATTTTCCACTTGAGGTATCACGTCAGCCCTCAAAAAGTTTCAGGTTTTGGAGCATTTCAGATTTCACATTTTCAGATTAGGGACGCTCAAATTGTATCACTAAACCTCAGTTTCTTCAATTGCAAAATGAAGATAAAAACAGTACCTTCCTCATAGAGTTAGTATGGGGATTGTTAGAAAAGACTATGCATTTAGCACAACTGAAGAACACAATTGCCATTGTACAAATATGAGTTATCATTACTACTGTTGTTGTTAATGAAGTGTCAGTATAATCTTGATGTGATATCAGGATCTGTGAAGTGTTTGGAGCTGGATCTCACCATTTTCGGAGCACTTGCAGATGCCAGGCATTGTTTTCAATGTTCACGTTCCTTTTGAAAAAGGATCCCTGACTGGCAGACGTTATCTCCTCGCCACAAATGAACTGTAAGAACAGAGGAATGCAGAGTCTCAGTTTCTGGCTAATGTGAAAATGGTCATATCTGACTACTCTATTTTCAAGGATTAGAAATCCCTGTATATGCCTTGAAAGAACATAACATAATAGTCTTTGTAATGGATGTGGTAGAAAAACTATTGATGTACTAATACACAGTACACATAGAGAGGCTGGAGAGGTGTATATCCTGGTGTTCTGATGGCTGTTTTGAAGCACCGAGCTTATCATCTCAGCGCTGCACTGAGATCAACAGCTCTGTGGAGTGTGTGGCTCTTGTGAAGTTCTGGGGCAAACCTCTTGACCTCAGTTACCCTCCCTTTCAAGAGTACAGGAGTGATAGCTTCCAGGAGTACCGTGAGGCCTGACTCATTGAAGAACAAAACTATTTAGTATGAAAAACTGTGTTGAGATAAGACATAAATAGTGACCTCACCTAAGTCAATTTGTGATTATTCAAGCCCTAACCATGTAATTCATCTCCCTTTAACTAGTCTGGCCACATTGCTACTCCTTAGCATAGCCAGAGATATATATCTTTTAGAGAAGGAGCTTAAAACCATTGGATAAAATTGTACCATTGATATCTTCTTCCACATTTACATTCTACGGTAGTCCCATATATGGTTGTGTGCTTATTATAGATGCTAGGTTGAATTGTTGCCCATGTTGTTAATTGTTGACCACCCATGAATTAGGCAACATTACTGGCAATCCCAGAAGCCTCTACAGAATGGGCACTTGTAAGAGAGGCGCTCTTTGAATGACTGCCTGTGGGGTGCGTATAGAACACAAGGACCCGAAACTCTTCTGAGTATCCACTCCCACTTCAAGATTAGTGACTTGTGTTTAGTAGAGTCTAATGTTTGCTGTGTGAAGAGATGGAGCCTGAGGATTATTGGTAATTATAATTTGTTCATTACTTATTTTTCTTCATTCTAGGATGAAATCAGGAGTTGGATAAATGCACCATACACATCTCTTATTTTTGCATTAACAATTGACTTTGAATTATACAATGAATGTAGTACTCTTCATTTGCTTTCTTTCCAGCATTCTTGATATTTCAGCCAATATTGAAGTGTTACCTATGTTATGGTAGCTATAGATAAGTGCTACTTTTCTTTTTCTTCTTTCTTTCTTTTTTTTCTGCAACTGCATAGTCTTTTTATTTCAGGAAAAATAAGATAGCCTTTGGACACTCGGATACTTGAACACTCACTTAGAGAAAAGCCACATTGTAGCTTATTTTATAAGCTTCAATTGGTATTTTTAGATTGAAATTATTATCTTTTCAAGGAACACGCTCTGGAAATCTTCACTATAATAATGGGAGATTTAGGACTTAATACAAGATTCTCCAAGTGCTTAAGAAATTCCCTTGGGAATATATTTAGGCACATCTGCAGATTGTATTAATTCTGTCAGGCCACTGGGGGAGTATTGAATGAGTTACAGTTTCAAAGTAGGGGCTGTGGAATAATCTTCTCCAGAGCTAATATAGCTAACTCACATTTTTATCTCCTCATATATCAGCAGCATGGATTTCATTTCTGGTGTGAAATATGAAGAGATAAATATGATACTGGAACTTATAGGATGCTTCCTTCTAAAGATCAGAGCTGTATATTTGGCCTTTCCAAACACTAACTGTAATGAAGATTGCATGTGCAAGTATTCATTACAGAGATGATAGGCTTTTCTGCAGAGTGTGTTTTATAGACCAAATCTTAAAAGAAAATGGTGAGAATAATTTCTACATATCAAGCGTGCTTCAACTGCAAAAATTAAATCTCTCTCTTCCTTCTTTCCCCTCATCCCTTTCAATTTCTTTTTTTTTTTATTTTGTCTCTAAGCAGTCAGTGACTGTGTGATGGGAGACAGCTGTTATAATGGGAATTTCAGACATGAATGGCAGAGTCTTACTGTGACTGAGAGCAGGAGCTTATAAATATGCCACCTGCCTCCTCTAAAGGGCCCAGCTGAGGGTTGAGAGGAATGTCCATTTCAGTGGGGTGGGTGGTTTTCAATAACCCAAAGTTTTTTTATTAATTTACACATAAATTAGGGGGTATACCCTATGTACTCTGTGTTAAATGCTGGATATAAAACATTGAACAAATAATGATCTAATTCTTGTCATGGAGATTATAGTTTAGTTGAGTGACACAAAAGAGTGAAGGGAGAACAAATAAATATATTGAAATGAGAGAATAGTGAAAATTCTAATTGAGGTTAGGTAGATGGTCAGAGAAGGCATCTGAGGATGTAATATTTAACCTGAAGGGTAAGTTGAAGTGAATGTGGTTAAGAGTAGGAGAGAGAGATTTCCTACAGGAAAAACAAGGATTAGGCAGGAAAGATCTTGATGCATTTAAATCTCTGATGATATAATTTGGTGAGGGAGGTGAAGCCTCATGGGTCCTATATTTTAGGTGAAGAGAGAAATAAAGTCATTGGCTAAAACTGAGGGAGTGAGGAAATTAGAGTTTGAGAGGTGTGAGGGAGAAGCTGGCATGGTGGTGCACGCCTGTTATTCCAGTACTTGGGAGGCTGAGACAGGGATTGCAGGTTCAAGGCCAGCCTCAGCAACTTAGTGAAACCCTGTTTTATAATAAAAAATAAAATAGAGCTGGGGGTATAGCTCAGAGGTAGAATGGCTCTGGGTTCAATCTCCAGTAACCCTA
>PVJS01021569.1:0-31372 GCA_004027185.1 Glis glis
AAGGACTGAATCCCCAGCAGGAAGGACTGGATCCCCAGTAGGAGGGACTGGATCCCCAGCAGGAGGGACTAGATTCCCAGCAGGGTGACTGAATTCCCAGCAGGGGGTCTTCACCTGCATTCACACTCCCAGGGAACTGGAGGTTTCCTGTACATGCTGTTCCCCCATGTCTGGCTCTCTGGCTCTTACTATAAATACCTAATAAACTCCTGAGCGCAGTGCCTCCGGTGCCCTGTCCATGTAGATTAAACACACTTTCCATCTCTTCCTCCCCCAGCTTGCAAGTCCTCGCCACACTGTGCCCTGGCTGGCCTCCCTCCAGGGCTCACCCTCCTCCCCACTTTCCCAGCCTCACAGAAATGTCTTTCTCCTTGACCTGCCAAGCTCTTTCCCCCGGGGGCCTCTGCAACTGCCTCTTCAGCCTGGATGTTTTGGTGGCAGGTTCCATGGGCTCCCATCCCTCCCGGCATGCCTCTCTGCGGGCTTTATAAACCAGAGGGAGGGAGGGTCCTGGGTCCTACATTCCTAAGAGCTGTTGCTGCAGGCCTGGAGGCCGCCCTGGGTGGGGAGGGCCACAGACCCGGGACCAGCTGGGGCAGACGGTCTCGTCTTCCTGTCGCTGTGGGGTCTGTGGAGTCCTCAGACCTGATGTTTCCTGCAGTTCTTTGGTGAGGCATGTGTTTTCCTCTCTTTTGTGAACTCTTTGCTAATCCCTGTTATTTCAGTGCAACCAAGTAGGCACCGTGCTGATAATTTTCCTTTCTGGATCCTTGGTTGTAGGTCAAAAAAGAAAGAATAGTTGAACTAGAAACAGAAAAGGCTATTCTTCATCTGAAATTGGCAGAGGTAATACTTCAAATGTCTTGAATTATATCCAGGGTTTAGTGTTGAAGTTAGTTTTCAGTTCTTGTAGGAGAAATAAATTGAAAGAGATGCTCTCCTTTGATCTCTTCTTTTTTCTGTCAAGTGAGGTGATAGGAACTCTTCAGTTGACATTTAAAGTGTTTTCTTATATTGGAACAAGGTTGTGTTCTAATACCCTATTTATTTTTGTGCTTACAAGCATTTAATGAGTTATAAATTACTGGGGCACCCAAATACTGTTCCTCTTTTTGACAGCTTTATTGAAGTTTAATTTATGTACCATAGTCATCTATTTCAAGTTGTGCAAGTCTATGTTGAGTAAATTTATAGTTGCTCATTTGTCTTAGTCTTTTTGTGTGTTGCTATAACAAAATACCTGAGACCAGGTCATTTACAAAGAACATTTACTTCTTGCAGTTCTGGAGGCAGGGAGTGCCAGATCAGGGCTCTGCGGTCCCCACAGGCACCTCCTAAGGCCACCACAGCGGGCGTTAGGTTTCAACACGCATTCTAGAGGGCCCGTCAGGCCCGTCAAACCGTAGCAGCAACCAGCGTACCTCGCAGCGCGTCGTTTCCAAAAGATGCCTGTGCCCACCTGCACACGGTCCCTTTGCTCCCCCTGGTTCCAGGAAGCGGCTTTTCTGAGACGTTGACCCCTGTCCTTCTGGGATCACCCTGGGCACTGCCATGATTCCATGATTATCACCTCTGTCTCTCAAAACAGTCCCTCAAAGACAGATCCATCCAGTTTTTCTGTCCTCTGTACCATCAGTTCCTGACAGTCTTGCTTTTGAGGCTTGTGCCTCCCGCCCCTCATGCCATGCAACACTGTTCGCTCACCCTTGCCCGCTGTCCTGTCCTGTCCAGTCCCTCGGAGCATCCATAGAAAGGGACATTTATAGCCGGGCGTGGTGGCGCACACTTGTAATCTCAGTACTTGGGAGGCTGAGACTGGAGGATCTGAGTTCGCGGCCAGCCTCAGCTACTTAGTGAGGCCCTCTGTAACTTAGTGAGACCCTGTTTCAAAATACAGAATAAAAAAAAATAGGGCTGGGGGTGTAGCTTGGAGGTAGAATGCCCCTGGGTTCAATCCCCAGTTTTGCAAAAAAAAAAAAAAGAAGAAAGGGACATTTATCTGTGCAATGAATATGACAGTTACGGGCTCTGCAATGGAGCGGTTCTCTGTGTAGACTTCCCCAGACCTCAGATGGAGGCAGACTCATGACCTTGCTGGTGGGATGAAGCGGCTGGCTGGTCGCTGCAGCCTGCTGGCCCTTCCTGCCTTCTCACCCTCTCCAAGTCAGACCTCCCTACTCATGACGTTCTCCCTCACCCAGCGCAGGCCTGGCATCCTCTGTCCCACTGATAGTCTGTGTCTACATACACAACTTCCTTCATCATACTCCCCAGCAGGTATGGCGGTCCAGTACCCTTCTGCCCACACCCTCCTCCACTGCAATCTCTCCTTAGCACCTCTTCCGCCCCGAATACACCTGATCTTTCTACTTACCTGAAACCGAGTCGCCCCTCAAACTCAACTCCAGCCCAGGGTCAGGGCTAGCTATTCTGCTCCACTTCATTTTTCTCCAAATTGCTGGTCTGCTCATAGTATCAGAGACTTTGGAATGGAATTCTTGATACTTCTACATCTATCCCTGCCCCGAGGGTCTGAGTCTTGTTAGTGATCGGTTGCCTCCTAGATGTACCTAGGACCCATGTGCTTTCTTCGCCTGCTCTAAGTCTTAGATGGTCGACTGCCCAGTGCATTATGGGTTCCTCCCCTTCACTTCCTGGAACCCCCACAAAAGGCCAGAGTGATCTTTCAAGACATGTGTCTGATTTGAAAATCCTGCTGCTGAAAATCCCTGCCAGGCATGGGCATCCTTAAGAAGACATCAGCTCCTGTGCTGGCCCCAGGCCTTGGCCTCTGCCTCGCCCTTCACCTCCCGTCCCTCTGCATCGACCTCCTGGGATCTGCCACGCATGTTCTTGGCCTCGCTTTGCGCCCTGGTGGGCCCTCTTCCTGGGTCCTCGCCTCTGCTCTCTGCCTGACCAATGCCTCCAGGCTCAACCCTGAGCAGTGCCGGGTCCAGCCTCCCCTGGATGGCACCCGCCCTGCCTGGGGTCCTGACCCGACTTCTCCTGGGTCAGGGTTTGGGTATAGAACCTGCCCCAGAAGAGCTCATTTCTTGGCAATGCACACATGTTCAGAGGTGAAATCACTGAACCATGAGGCGCTAGCCTCATCAGCGGCGACATCCATCGAGAGGTTAGTAGTTGGAATGGATTTATTGGGAGGTAACGTAGGCAGGTGGCGATGGCTGGAGGGGCGGGCCATTGGGAATGTGGCCTTGGGGACTCCATAAGCCACAGGTCCTCTCCCTTGCTCTCTGCTTCTGGCCTCCATGGTGGAAGAGCAGCCTCCCTCCATGGGTGGTGGCCCCACTGCCTCCTCCACCCCCATGTTCTATGTCTGGGAGCCAGCCCTATGAACTGAAGCCATGTGTCCCAGGAAACCTTTCCTCCTCTGAGTTGTTCTTGTCGGGTGTTTTGGTCAAGGTGTTGGGAAAGCTGAGTCAAACACCTCTCATTTCAGCTCCACACTTTCTGTCTTTCTTCCTGTCTTTCATCCGCAGGGTGTGTGTCCTGGACCATCGGTAACCATTCTTTCCCCCTGGAAAAGGCATCTGCTGCATTTCCAGGGCTCTAAGACTTTAAGCTGTCTTTCTTTTTTTCCTTCCTATACCACAGCACCAAGAACGGATCCGGGGGAGCCGCCACCAGGTTCTGCTCCGCGAGCAGCCCAGCCCTGGTCCAGCTCTGCCGCCTGACGCAGGTAGAAGTCGCTTCTCCATGGGCAGAAACTGTCCCTCACATGGGAACGCTTAGTTCAAGAACTGCAGGCCTTACTCTCTGGTGGCACTGTGTGGGTCTGCCTGTCAGATGAGACGCACCCTGGGCTTAAGGAAGCAAAGCTCCCGAGGGGCGGGAGACAGACGGTCTCCATGCAGCCCACGGGCCGGGAACTCTTTAAGAAAGGATAAAACCATTTCTGTCTCATAATCAAGGGTGGATAATATTCCCTCTGGGAGTTCGGCTTTCCAATTCTTACTGAATAAAAGAAAACCTCAAAAGCATATATTGGGATCTGAGCAAAAAGTAGATTCTGGCCACGAAAGGGAAGGTTTGAGATAGCTGCGGTAGGAGTTTAATTTTACAAGTCAAAGTTCTCATTTTAATGTTGAGTGACAGAGTTCACAACATGTCAGGTTAAATAGATCTAGCAGGATGAGGTACCAAATGTGATCAGCCCCTTTTAAACCAACAGGCTCCTAGAAAGAAAAGCTCAAAAAAGTGCTATTCCATATAGTGTCTGGCCATTCTCCAAGGTCTAATTGTGGTAGGATATTTTTATACTTTTGATTAAGAACATTGTTCTACCTTTTGTTAAAAACAATGTGACTAGGGTAAAAATTAGGAAGAAAAAAATTCATTATAATGATACAAACACCATCTGCAAACAGAATTAATCTGCTTTCTTTGTTGGCCAAATTTAGAGACTTTAAACTGTTTTGGTCCATTTGAAGAGGATTTATGTAGAATTCCTATTTAATTCTCTTTCACCTCACTCAGTTAAAATTAATCCATCTTTGTTTTTTTTCTTTTTTGCGGTACCGGGGATTGAACGCAGGGGCGTTCTACCTCCGCGCTACGCCCCCGGCCCTATTTTTTATACTTTATTTTGAGACTGGGTCTCACGAAGTTGCGGAGGGCCTCACTAAGTAGAGACAGAGAGAGAGAGACAGAGAGAGAGAGAGAGACAGAGAGAGAGAGAGAGAGAGAGAGAGAGAGTGCGTGTGCGTCCGCACGCGCGTGCGCAAGCTGAGGCTGGCTGCGAACCCGGATCCTCCAGTCTCCGCCTCCCAAAGTACTGGGATTACAAGCGTGCGCCACCACTCCCAGCTTAATCCATCTTTGAATAAGCTGTATAATTTTATCTATATTCTATATAATAAAATACTTTAATTTAATTTTGGTATTTTATTAAAATGTTTCCAAACATATGAAAGAATCTCTATGTTTTTATAGAAAAAAAGGATTTATCCAAAGAAACAATGACCATCTACTTAAGCTCAGTTAAGATGCTATGGCCTAGAGTTTTGGAGAGTAAATACTGTGTCGTGGCCCATTGGGTCTTTCATTCTGTGGACTGTTCTATCTTCATTCTGAAAATCCTTGAAATGATTTCAGGGGGAGGCGATGTGTTTTGCACGGGGAATCAGCTGCATTGTTCCTGCAGCTCCCACAGGAGCTGGCGCCCATTGTCCCTAGAGTTCTGCTCGGTTCCTGGTGTGATAAACAGATTTCCCTGGCGTGAGGTCATGGTGATGGTGTTTCCAGAATCCGGGTCTGGGTCCTCCATCAGAGCTCCTTCCCGTTGGCCGGACCAGGACTCCCTGCCAACATCCTGAGGGCGCCAACAATGGGGACAGAAGGGTGTCCTGTGTCCACGGTGTGCGTACTTCCTCAGAAGGTGGTGACACACTTGGTTTTCCTAAGTACTTTAAAGACAGAAATGCCTAACCCACATGAGCCGCCCCTTCCCAGGCCCGCTCAGGATTTCTGGACGCCAGCCAGCCTGGGCTCCTGCATCCTGAACACAAGCGCAGGTGCTGTGGCCGTGCGCCCGCGCTGAGGAGCTGCTGCTCCCGATGGGTTTAGTTCACGAGTTCAGGCACACTGGTGCTAATTGTGGTCTTATTTTGTAAGCACTTAAATGATCGCTCGCTCTGCAGCTACACTGTAATCGCTGATAATACAACCAGTGGTATGAAGTGTGTATGTTCTCATGCCATAGAAACTTAAGCCAGAAGTCCAGGAGTTGCGCGCTGCTTTTCTGGTTCTCTTGGGCAACTGTCAGGACCAGTACTGGGACCGCCTCTCTGACATAGTGGCTGCCGCGCAGAGCACACAGCTCCACAGCGAGGCTCTGCAAGGTATGGTGGCCACGGCGGCGTGTGCTGGGCGCATGGAGACAATCTCTATTTCAGTCCCATTTTTTTACTCCTGGCCGATGCCTAATTCAGTGTGGACAATACTTGCCGTGGCGCTCAGTCGCAGTGACTAAGTGCTGCTCTTTCAGCTCTTTCTTTATTTCCAGCAATTCCCTGGCAGTAGTGCTACTCTTTCATTGCGGGGGTTTAACCTCCTAAACTACTGGACTTACAGCCCCGGCAGGCGCTTTAGCACTCTGTTGACTCTTCCCTGGACAGTGCTGTGCCTGCGTGGACGGCACTTGTGTGGCCAGGGCTCTGCAGGTCTAACCCCGACACAGTCCTTGCACAGGAATATGGGGCATCTTGCTCTTATCCCCAAAGAGGGGCATCCAGATCGCAGACCCTCACCACAGTTCCGTCAGGCCCACAGCATTTTATTCGAGATGACTCATGTGACCTGGGTTCTCGCTGTGGCTTCCTCACTACATTAGGTTCAGACACTTCCTGGAGGAGCTCAGTGTGTAACTGCTGCCTCTGTAGGTGTGTGTGTGCATGTGTGTGCATGTGCATGTGTGTGTGTGGCATGTTTGTGCAAATGTGCATGTGTGTGCTGTGTGTTTACAGGCGTGCGCATGTGTCCTTGTGTGTGTGTGCATGTGTTTGTGTGTGTGTGTGGTGCATATGTGCATGGTGTGTGTGAGGGGTGTGTGCATGTGGGGTGTGTATGTATGTGGCATGTTTGTGCAAATGTGCATGTGTGTGCTGTATATTTACAGGTGTGTGCATGTGTCTGTGTGTGGTATGTGCATATGTGTATGTGGTAGGTGTGGTGCATATGTGTGGTGGGTGTGTGCATGGTATGTGTGTCTATGAGGGGTGTGTGATGCATGTGGTGTGCGTGCGTGTGCGTGCGCGTGCGTGTGTGCGTGGCCTTACGCACTGCAGCTGCACGGGAAGAGACAGTTGCCTTGCCTCGGGATGAGGGTGCGTCTCGGCTGTAGGAGGGAGGTCCCATGGGAAGCTGGGAGGGAAGACGCCTGCGCAGCCTGGTTTCTCCTGTGCAGGTGCTGAGTGTGTGACAGGCCGGCAGCCCAGGGTCACCACCGCGGGACTGCTGCCACACTTACTGGGGCGTGCATCCAGGGGACTCTCCCGCTGCTTATTCATGACCATGTGTCCTGGTCAGGGTGTCGGTGGCCCCGGCTCAGCAAACTCCCCTGGGCGCCTTCTCCCCTCAGTGTGGCCCTCAGCAGTGATGAAGTTCAGACACTGGCTGATGCTCGGGGCACGACAGGGTGGGGAGCAGGCTTGCATCCTGGGCCAGATGGAGTCAGGGGTCAGCGGGTGGGCTGAGCTGGGGGGCTCCGTCCAGACACCCTGCCCAGAGTCGGGGGCCCTCCCCTCTCTCATACCCGTGCTCCATCCTGGCCGGCTACCAGGAGTTTCTCTTGGGAGAGGAGTGCGAGCTGTTTGCGGGGAAGCACTGTGTTCTAGGTCTGAGAGGCCCATCTGTGCTGACGGGGCCTCCTCTCCTAGACACCCAGGCCAGGCTGCCTCCCACAGCGATGGCCCCCGGTGTGGCACATGGGACACTGGAGCCGCCTCCTGGCTGCTGCTGGTCTCGTAGCCCCTGGACCCTGCGCTCACTCCATGCTCGCGCCAGGCCATCATGACAATGACGGGACCCTGGTCTGAGATCCGGGGCATCAGACCTGGCTGTGACAGCGCTCAGCCTGGTGCTCAGTGGGCAGCCTCCGTTCCTCACGTCACAACTGGATGGGGAGGGAAGGAGGCCCCAGTCACCACTAACAGTCGGCAGAAATCAAATGTGGTTTCTCTCACCAGGGTGGGGTCTCCATGGGAACTTCAGCCACACAGAGCAGGCCTCTGGGGCTGGGGTGCCCTTCAGCCCACAGGGAAGTCAAGCCTCAAATGCAGGGACCTCTGTGGCCCACGACCTCCCTGTGCACGTTTAAATCTCCTGAACACAGAGGAAGCAAGTGTATCAGCTGGGTCACATGGCTCTCCCCTCCTGTGAGGTCACACTGTGACCTCAGTGCCCCTGTCCTTTCAGCATGCCGGTCGGAGGCCACCAGTCCTTGAAGGAAACAGAAGCGTGCTGCCGCCGGGGAAAGCAGAGGCGGCAAGCCCTCCACAACCGTCTGGTGGCGAGCGCCCTGGCGGGGCACAGGTGTTGCAGCTCAGGTGTCCGGACAGACCCGGGGTGGCGCTGGGGTCATCCCCGAGCGAGATTTGACCGGAAGCATGGGAGTGGGAGGCCGCGGAGAGCAGAGGGCTGAGCTGGAGACCCTCAGCTGGACCCAGGTGTCCTCCCTCACCCCGAGGCCGCTGGCCACTCTGGCTGCTAGGTCCAGGCGAGGGTGGGCAGGAGGAGTCACCGAGGTGTCGAGAGGCGCTGGGGGCCCAGGGCATGGGGCGAAGACTGCCTGGTGGGTGGAGCTGACATGACGGGTGAGGAGAGGAGCGGCGTTAAGGTGGCGGGAGGGGCGCTGACTGCAGGAGCCCAGGCTCTTCCCTAGCTGGAGATACGACTGAGCCCCCCACGAGGTGCTGGCGGACCTCACTGCCTTCCTCCCAAGCCCCTGCACTGACTGTTCTCTGTGCCACTGAGGAGATGCTGAGGCTCTCCCTCTCTCTTAAAAGACGTGGGGCCTGAGAGCCCATGAAGGTTCAGGCCAAGACCCCACTCCTGTCACGCACGCGAGGGCCGAGGGAGAGGTCTGCTCGGTGAGCTGCCATGCCTCCTGCGATCTGATGTCTGCGACTGACTGGACCGGTCCCCTGCGTCCCAGCCGCCTGATGCCATGAGACTGTGCTCCTCAGGGGCTGCCGGCCTTGCAGAGAGGCAGTGTTCTGCTGGGCATAAGGCATGCCTGAGAATAACTCTGCTTTTAAGCACACTTACCTACATGGCTCAGCACTGGAAACGCTTACGTAAGAGGGCATCACTGGGCACCCAGGTGTGCCAGGCGCTCTTATGGGGTGGCGGGGCAGCATCTTGCCTGACCAGCACGGTGGCACCCCCTTCTGGATTGCTCAAGACAAACTGATATTTTAGTGAGAACAGAACGAAGTGAGACCAAAGATCCCAATCAACTGTAGCTCTTCTTATCCGGAGTTGGAAAGGGGCAAAATGAACCTTCCTAAGATGGGCACACGTCCTCGAGGGCAAGTCAGCACTGGAAGATTCTAAGAGCCTGGAGTGAGCTCGATGCATAGACAGAGCTGCTGCTCTCCACTTCGGCACAAGCTCCCGAGGCAGAGAATCCAGCACAAACTCACTTACCTGGGTCAGAGAAGGCAGAAGCAGCCGTGTTGTGTAACTGGCCGAACACACTGGTCAGAAACCACGGGCAAGGCTGGAATGGGTTGTGCGAAGTTCCTGAGCGCTAAAGGAAGGAAGCGGCACTCCCTGGAAACCAGCAGGAGTTAGTAAGAATAAAAGTGTTCTCACTTACTTTTTGGGTATTAACTCAAGGAAATGTGATAGATGCGGAGCCCCTGGTCTCCAGCCAGGCATTGGAGAAAGTGTTGTATGAAATGTTTATGGATGCCGTTCCACAGAGAGCTGCGGCGGCTCTGCTGGGTCCCCCTTCACCCAGCCGGAGGGGACAGGCCTGACTGGGCCTCCAGGGGCTCCTGCACCAGCACCCCTGGCGTCCTTTGGGCTCTGCCCTGCCTCTCTTCAGATCCCCCTTTCTGTGAGTGAGTTGGAGATGTAAAGGGCATGTTTGCTGTATCTGAGGATGACAGAGGTTTGAAAGGGATTCATAGCAGAGCATCACAACATATTTCAACAGGCCAGAGCAGCAGGCTGAACTGGACTTGGATACATAAAGCCAGACACACAGGTGTGGGTGGAAAAGACGCTGGAGAATGGAGGGACCCCGGCACCAGCAACACCTGCGGAACCGAGGCCAGATTAGACGTAAGGATGCATCATCACTGTTGGTACCATGGACCTCTGCCATAGCAGCTCTGCCTTGGGTGGCAGTGCCCCCTGTGCTGGCACAGGTGCAGGGTGGTGAGGGCCCTGTCTGCAGGAATTGCACCTTTACTCTGCAGGTAGACTCACCTACCAGTGTTACCAACTCTCTCTGCCCTCCCCTTTATCAAAGGCTGTCCTCTGTCAGGGCTCAGGACTGGCTTCCCTTTCCATGAGCTCGTCCCCACAAGACTCTGGGTCTGCTTGGTGTACTTTCAGGCATCTGCACATTTGCATATATGCTAATGGTTCTCTCCTGCTCTCCATGATCGGAGGAGGAACAGGAGGTTCCGATGACCCCTGCAGGGTTGGGTCCAGCATTCTGTGATACAAGATACCCGATTACCAATGACTTATGTTTTGGCTGATAGTCCCAAGTTTGGGGGCAGCCACAGTGTCAGAGCCACCACACCAGTGACAGCTGTGCTGTGCAGTCCCCAGCCTCCCTCTGCTCTGTGGGTGACCCACACCTGAGAGACACTTCTTGTGGACGCGGTGCTCAGAGGATGAAACAAGGCTGGGTGGAGTTTAGCCATTCCGGGACACTGGCGGAACTCAGCCACAAGCAATGGGGCTGACGGGAGCAGGTGGAGACAGCAGTGCCTGGAGGGGTCCTAGTCGGGTCCCAGGCTCTGACGTGGGTGACGTGGAAGAGGGCTGGTTTCTTCAGTGTGGTCCGCAGACCTAAAGGCAGTGGGAGACGAAGTCAGCACAGGGCCAGGAAGAGCTTGTAGTACCGAGTAGCAGATTCCCCATCGCTAGAGGTGTCTCAGCCCAGCGTGGCAGAGATTTAACCCTCCGCTCCATGGCTGGGTTAAACACTGTTTTGAAACGTATTCATAAAACAATATAAATCTTAGATTCACTCGCTCCCTTCGTCGACAGGCAGAGTGGATCTGCCATCGCGCTGCTTTCTTCTCATCGCCACGCCGTCTAGATGAACCCTTTGGAGGGTCAGGCTAATGAGCAAAAGGTCTACGCTTTTAAACGTCCCCTAAAATGCCTGAAAGATTTAGCTCAGGATGCCATTAAATGGTATCTGTATTGATATTTATTGCCAAGGGAACAAATTTTGTTAAATTTGTCTCAGAAAAGCCTGTTAGAGCACGGTTCAGTTGGCCTCTCACCACTGTTGACCCAAACACCTACACACAGAACCCAGAGGAAGGAAGAGTTGTCTGCTAACGCACTTGGAGATTTTAGTCCAGTTGTCAGTAGCCCACTTTACACCGGCCGCCAAGCAGGAGCTGGGGCTACGAGTCCGTAGGGCATGATGGTGGGGTGCAGAGACAGAGCCAAAGGGTCAGAGAGAGAGAGGATCAGAGCTAGATGCTACATGTGCATGCTCGCGCAAACACACACACGCACACACACACACACACACTGCCTCCCCAGCCTGAGGTCTGGGGGACATTTCCTTTCAAACCATAACCAGCTCCAAGGGCTTGCTGCTCCTTGGGGATGTCCTCAGACGTCAGGACGTGTGCGGTGACTCCAACGATCACGCCCCAGGGAGAATGAACTCCACCTGCGTTCTCTGAGGGGGTAGTGGCGGCTGAGTCTTGCTCCTGTGTTGGCCGTTGACACCTGTGTCCGCCAGCATTCTTGCAGCTATAATCTAAAGATTGACCACGTAACTTAGAGGAAAGAAGATTTATTTTCTTACAGTTTCGGGTTCAGTCCTTGTGAGGCCAGGGACTGCGGATCTCAGGGCATGGTGGAGGGAGGAGGAGAGAGGGAGAGCGCATGGGCTGTGCTCCTCACATCATGGAGGCTGGAAGCAAGAGAGGGAGCAGGGGGAGGAGGAACTACACATATAATCTCCAAGGCCGACCCCCAGGGACCACCTCCTTCAGCCGCAGCCCACAGGCCTACCGGGTTCCATCCAGGTAAATCCATTACAATGGATTTATCCACTTCTGGGATTACAACCCTCATGAGTCAATTACAGCAGCTCCAAACATGAGTGAGCTCTTTAGGGGACGTTTTATCTCTAACTATAACACACCTCTTTATTGTTGCAGGAGCCGAAAGGAAACATCAGAGTCCACTGTCAAATCCATCCCCTGTTGCCTTGTGATAGTGAATTGAATGGCGCGGTTTCACAGAGCAGGTGACTTGCTTTGCACTCTATGGGTGGTGTGCATGTATGTGTGGGGTATTTGGAAAAAGGTATAGCAGTGGTACGGATTTCCATGTCTCCTGTTTTCCTAGCCCCAGGCCCCCAACTGCGGCGTCAGGTGTCTGGGTGCAGGCTGTCCTTCAGGACGGCGCCGCCTTGCTAGTGGTGAATAGACCAGAGTATCTTCCCAGGCACCAGTGCGTCCAGGCCTTCTGCGGCCTGGGCCCGTCTCTTTGAGCTTTGCCTCTGTCCCGTCTAGGGAACAGGGCCACGGCCCCACCAGTCCTTTCCCTTTACGGCACACCAAACGGGGTGTCCCTCTGCCCTTCTTTCCTCCTCCAGAGACCACTCAGAGGCACAGGAGGGTGACCAGTTCTGCTCACCCAAGGCCCTGGAGAAAGCTTTGGTGGTGTCAATGACGAGCACACAGCTCTCTGAAGGGCGTCCACACCGATGTTGACTTGAGAACCATGCTTGGGGGACTTGCTTCTTTCCCCATGGGACCTGCCCTGTTGCCCATCATGTTCACCCCAAAGGCTCCCTGCCTCCCTGCCTCCTGCCTCGGCCAGGCTCCTCCATCTGCTCCCTGCTTCCTAGGTGGGTTCCTGGTCTCAGCCACGCCCCACATTAAAATTTTATCCCTCTTTAGGAATCTGACTTGAGTCCTCAGTAGACCTTATTTGATGTCAGCAGCCTTCGGGAGTCCTTGGTCAGCCTTCAGGAGCCCTTGGTCAGAGTATGAGACAAGCAATTTCTATCTTTTAAATGGTTTTCACCGTTGGTTTCTTTTCAAAGCTTTAAGACTTCTATTTTGTTAGCGATGATATGGAATGCACTTTGTTGTTGTTGTTGTTTTTTACTGGTAGTCATTTGTCCTTTTTCAAAGGACTGAAAACAGGAAGAAGTAGTGTACTACAGTAGTGTGTAGCCCTAAAATGTGGTGCGCTTGCCTGGACCTGTTGCTCCAACAGCACCTGCAGATTGTGTTAGTTGCCTTGTTAATCTGTTCCCAAGCTACCCAATATGGCAGGCACCTGCCACAAGTGATCAGTACGTTTTCATGAGTGCACAGGGAGTAAACCAGAAGTTTAGCTTCTCGGTGACTCTTGCCAGCTGGGGTGCGTGCAAGCAATTTAGATGGGACGTTCCCAGCGTCGCCAATGTCCAGGGCATTGCTGGGCGGAGCGCTCCACTCCTCAGAGGCTCATGAAGGGCTTCACAAACTTTTGTTTACACTCTTATATCTCTTACACGCATTCTCTTTTTGCTTTGAAATGTATTGTGTTCTGTGGGACTCACGGTTGCTTGTAAGCGCTCAGGTCCCTGAAGGCACAGACCTGGGCTGTGCAGGGCAGCACCTGTGCGGATATTTAAATATCATGGAAATCCCTAGACCACACGCCCATAGAACACAAACAGTGGTAGGAAAATGGGAGATAAAAAGCAGAGGCAGTGCAGAAAAATTTCAAAGAAAATAATGGAAGAGGGGCATTGCAAATAAGAAATACAAAGTAAGAGTAAAGAAAGAGAGAAGCCAGGATAAGGCAGGAGGGACAATCAGTGGGTTTCTAGAAAGATGGATGGGGAAGAACCGGAAAATAGGAAAGAATGGGAAAAATAAAAATGGCATGGAGTGTAGAAACTAGGGATTCACAAAGAAATTACGTGCTGATGTCTATTGCAATGTTGTCCTATCCCTACAGCTCCGTCTCTGGAGAAGTGGCCCAGCAGTTGACGATGTGAGTAGTTCCCAGCACGATCCATTGAGAAAGAAGCTCCCCACGGCAGCCCCCGTGTACCCAGAGAGCCTGCCTCTGAGAGCCCTTCAGAGATGGACGGACAAAGGTGAGTTCCTTCTTTGTGCGACACTTTCTTAGCTGATGAAAGTTCTTGGCTTCTGCTTCTCGGGTTCCCATCAGAACATGAATTAACAAAGCCTTCAGTGCATTTCTGTCATGTGACCCCAGCTCCTGGGTTTAGGTGTGTGTGGGGAGGGTACCTCACCTCCATTGATACTCCAGCCCACCAGATCAGTCTCTTGAGTGGGGGAGTGCTAAAATTCAGAGCATTCAGAAAGGAGACAGATGATAAATATAAAAGTAATAAAGTCAAGTGTAAACTTTGTCATTTTGAATTTGAAACAAACACTATGTTGTTTTTTCTAAAAACCCTCATGCTTCAGAGTTTTATCCACAAAAGGTCTAGCTGTAGCACTGAGACCCAGCACCTGGATATGGTAGCTAAGTATTATGTCCTTGGATGACCCAATAGCGGCAGGATTGGTCAGGGTGAAATGGGGCCACTTGGGCCAATAGCAAGTGAGGTACCAAAGACAATGGCCACGACCCCAGCACACAGACCCACTCGGGGGACCCCCACCCATGAGGCCGGAAACAGAGCCCAAGTCATGGCTGCAGCAGGCCGAAATACATAATCATATTAAAAAAGCCGAGTTTATAATTATTTTTTTGTGGTACTGGGGATTGAACCCAGGGGCATTCTGCCTCCGAGCTACACTCCCAGCCCTATTTTTTATTCTTTATTTTGAAACAGGGTCTCACTAAGTCGCAGAGGGCCTCACTAAGTAGCTGAGGCTGGCCGCGAACCCGGATCCTCCGGTCTCCGCCTCCCAAGTACTGGGATTACAAGCATGCGCCACCACGCCTGGCTCCTCATAATCATTTATAAAAACCTCATTGATTACCTTTGCAGGGTGCTATATTATCAGTTCATTCTAAAGAGTGTGCACTAACATTTATGCTGCCCTTCTTGTAGGAAAGGTATTTCAGGGCAAATGAGTGATTTCGGAGGGAAAGTTCTTCTTTATGGAAGATCCAGCTAACAAACAGAGCAGATGATGGAACTGGACAGCTCACCGTCTCCATTGGAAATCCCGAGGAACATCGGCCCTGGGTACAGTCTTCAGTGGCCACTGTGCCCTCAGGGTGGGCGGGATCTTCGAAATGGAGGGTTCAGGACACACTCTGACTCCCAAGTGCTCACTGCACCACTGGGCTGGAGACGGGTGGACAAAGGGTCAACACAGCTACCTATGAAGGACTTTCACTTCCTAACTGGGGCTGCGTCTAGTCAGGTCCCCAGTCTGTCATGTTAAGGGAGGAAACAACCAGCCACGCCCAGCATGAGAGGACCCACTCCAGGACGAGGCACGGGCAGGATCCGGTTTTCTTAACAAGTCAATGCTTCAGGGGCAGGTGCTGTGGACAGGACAGTTAAGTTGCCTGGTCACTCGCCGCATGGATGTGTGGCCCCTGATGTGAACAAGCTGACTGTACAGACATCGTGGGGGTTGGGGAGCATGTTCTGCACCTGGTGTGTGCGGACGCAGGATGTCTCCTCTCTGGAGCCCTTCGTGTCTCCCTGGCTTGAACATTAAATTGATACAAGACAGACCAGTAGGAGAAAACCACACAGAGTTCATTGACGGGGTTTACCTCTTACCAGAGGGCTCTCAAGAAAATTAAGACCAAGAGGAGAGGCAAAATCTGCTGCTTACCTGCCAAGTAGAAGAAAGAGAAACTAAGGAAGACACATGGGGGACTGAGGAGGAGACCGGCTCCACCACACTGTCGATGGGTGACAGCAGATCTGATCTCAGGCGAGAGCAGATGCGTTTTCCTCGGAAAGAGTCGTGCGCACTCTACGCGGCTTCTCCCTCTTTATCTAAGTCCGCACCTATCAGAATCCTGCTGGCTACATTCAGGGCAGGGCTTTCTCTTTAATCTGCTGTTACACACCCAAAATCACATAATCTTGGGTGTGTCATGATCAGGTCAAGTTGACAACCTAGATTAACTATCACAGTTGTACAATAACATCTACAAAACAAGATTGGCCACATGTTAAATGTTTCAGATACAGGATGATTATACAAATTCATTAGACTGTTTCCCTGTTAGTAAGTCTCTAAATGTAAATTTAAAAAATATGTCGGTCCCAGTACTTCAGTACTTGGGAGGCTGAGACCGGAGGATCCGGGTTCGCAGCCAGCCTCAGCTATTTAGTGAGTCCCTCTGCAACTTAGTGAGACCCTGTTTCAAAATAAAAAAATAAAAAATAGGGCTGGGGGTATAGCCCGGAGGTAGAATGCCCTGGGTTCAATCCCCTGTACCTCAAAAAAAAAAAATGTCGGGCTCATGCTTCACTCTAGCTCATAATGACTCTCACAAAATGAATTTGGAAAGCAAACGAAATGCTGAACAATTAATATTGGTAATTCTTGACCTGAAAATCTCGGTTGCATGGGTTAGAAAGGCCATTTGGAAGACATTTCTATGTGGGTTGATGACGGTCTTATTCACTTTTTCCTAAGGCCTATTTTATCTGAATCAGTCATATTATATATTGTAAGCTTTAGCAAATCTTTTAGTGAATGGATTGAAGGCCTTATTTTTTTTATAAAGAGACCAAGAAAATGTTATAGCCATATTTGAAAATTCTTTTGACAGTGTCTCTGAAAATAAGCATTTCAAAACTTCCTTGTTTTAGGTGCATTTTCTTCTATCATTTGAAGCATCGTGTGTTGCCTCAGGCACCGGTATGGAGTCAGGCAGAAGGAAACCAGCTAACTCCTCACGAGTAGGAGCTGGGGTTCGAAGGAGCCCTGGCCCTCCTCTTCCCAGCCCTCGTCGTCCCTCGGTATACCCGCTGCGGCTCTGGCCGAGCCCTCTGGCCTTCCCACAGTCTGTGGGCGTTCTGGCCAGCCGTCGGGGATTGCAGTGAGAAGTCGGGTCTGAGCGTGAGGCCTGCTCAGGCCAAGGCTGGAGGCGCACGGTTATTGTCAGTGTTGTGTTTCTTTGCTTCTACAGCCAGCCTCTTAGAAGACCTCTCCAGGCCAGTCAAAATTCCACTGACTCTTCACATTCAGAAGCCTGAGTCTTTTCATATCTTACCCAACAAAACAAGGTAACATTTCTTTTGACTGGGGCATTCTGGATTATGTTTAAGAAACATCAGCAGGATCTGCATGGTTTAATTTAATAGACCTGCTTGTCAAAGGACTTCGTATCATTGAATTTGCTGAATGAGCAGGTAATCGGCTCTGTGACCTTGTGACTTGTAACTCTTGGCTCCCACATTCTGTTTTTATTTCCAGATGTCTAGAGAGAGCTTGGGTCTGTGCTCGCTGTGTAATGCAGCGTTTCCTCTCAGTTCGGAATCTTATACAACATTTAGCAATTTTGGACTCACCCTACAATATGATTGATCTCAGATGGAGAATCTGGCAGCTGCCCTCATTCTCGGTAACCGTCCCAAGGGCTATTTATTTGCATTGTTCATTTAATTTACATCTTCTTGCTTGATATTCTGATATGGGAGGACACATTCCTGGCTTCCTCTTGAGTTCTTGCTAAAGTGTCATCTGTGGTTCTTATTGGCGGGCTTGACAGTTATGGATGGAATTCCTGAATGTCGCTGGCAGAGCCTGTGGGTCAAATGACCTCGCTAAGTACCCGCAGTTGATGTGAAACACGTTTTTGTAGATGTGCTTGGTAAGACCAGTGGATTGGCACACCCAGGGAAAGCCTTTGTGACCAGTCTGCGAGCTCCTTGCGGACGAGTTGTTCTTCTCTGGTTCAGGTCGCCAGGCCTTGGACTCCCCAGAAAGAGTCCCTGCGTCCATCGTCCTGGGCTGGCACAGAAGCGAGCCACGCCTCTTTCTGCATCCTCTGTGCAGGAGGCGCCTGGCCTGGGGTGCGAGGAGCTGCTGTCCTGGACTGAGCAGAGCAGCCCGTGTCTGTTCTTCTTTTAGACCTATACTTCCGGGGCCTCGGGGCACAGCCCACATGCTTCCCAGACAGAAACATCCACAGCTGAAGTCTTGCCTTCCTCTTTGGATTGGCTTTCCTTGTTTTCCCAAATCAACAAATGGTGATGCCATTTACCTAGTTTCTAGTGCCAGAAACGTGGGGTCTTAACTGACGGGGGCCCGAGTGACTCCTTCTCCGGTCCTGTGGTTCTGCAGTGAAAACCTCCCATGACCGTTTGACTCAGTTTCCTCACTGCTGCCGTCCACGCCACTGTCCTGCCCACCCCACTATCTATGGCCTCGTAACTGACCTGTCCATGCCACCCAGCAGCCAGCGTGTCCTCAGATGCAGCGTGCTCCCTGGCCCGACCTCTTCCGTGCATCCACAGGAAGGAAGTTAGGAAGCATCTTACACCCAGGCGGGCCCCTGCCTGCCCCTCCATGCCTGTCCACGCCGGCTCACCTCAGGTGGGACCCCGCAGGGCTCTCCCCTTCCCCTGAGGCTCTCCTCTGGCCAGCACGCCCACACTCACCTTCCCCTTTCAACTGAGCACCCTTCCTCAAAAGGCCTTACTTTTTTTTTCAGTACTGGGGATTGAACCCAGGGGCATTCTACCTCCGAGCTACACCCCCAGCCCTATTTTTTATTCTTTATTTTGAAACAAGGTCTCACTAAGTTGCGGAGGGCCTCACTAAGTTGCTGAGGCTGGCTGCCAACCTGGATCCTCTGGTCTCAGCCTCCCAAATACATGGATTACAAGTGTGCGCCACCATGCCTGGCTAAAAGGCCTTTCTTGTATCCCAGCCCAAGTCAGAATGCCGTCCTTGGTGATCTCGCGGCCTGGCTTCGAGGGATGTGATGTAGTTATCTGGTGGCTCGTTTGCTAATCGTTCGCATTGCTAGATGGAAGCCTCCCCAGGACAGGGCGCCATCTCTGTTCACCGTCTGGGCCCAGGTCAGGGCCTGGCAACGTGGGCTCTCCACGCAGACTGGCCTCCTGAGTGAGTGCGCCAACGCCCAGTCATTCCACAGCAGGCACTCTCACCCGCCAAGGGATCACGAGACCTGGTTTGTGCTGGCTGTCCCTTAGCCAGATTACTGACCTCTCCAGGAACACTAGGATGTCTTCTTTCTAGCTGCAAAATTCTGGGTCCAAATGGGGCTTTTATAGGATCAAGGTTTAGTTTCCCAAATATGAATCCATTGTGTAGAATTGGAAATTGTTTTAAGATTTTTACAGCTTTAGGTCCGAGAAAGACTTGGGCATTTTGTTTTAGGGGTTATGGGGCTTAAGGAAGGGGCAGTCCTTCAGTTCCCAGCGCTACTTCAAGCCTAGTCTCTATTTGGTTTTTCTTCTATCAAGCAGTTATTTTGTGTCATGAAACCAGATTAACAGAAAGTATTTGTCCCGCATCACATGCCTCCAAGTGTGAGCTGTTCCAGATGAGGACATTTTATTCTTTCAGATGATACATTTGTTGTGGCCGGTGTCCACGTGGGGTGTCCTATATGTGTAGTGTGAGCTGTTTTTGCATTAAGTTGTTTTGGGAAATGACCCACTTTTGTGAAATGCCTCTGGAGTATTTTGTGTGTGCCTGTGTGTGTATGTGTTTGTGTGTGTGTGTGCCTGTGTATGTGTGTGTGTGTGTGTGTTACTGGGAATTGAACCCAGGGGTGTTCTACCACTGAGCTACACCTCTTTTTATATTTTATTTTGAAATAGTCATCCAGACTGGCCTCAAAATTGTGATTCTCCTGTCTCAGTGGAGTATATTTCCTTCATAGTAAAAGTTTCTAGCACTTTCTTGTTTCATGAGTACATAATCTAAGTCACAGAACCACAGACTTACAGAGTTAGATAATGGTAAGGCACCGGCGCCATGTGATGACACTCATTAGTTAAGTCCCACAAAACGAACAACGAAGGCATCCTTCAAAGGCCGCTCTTTGGGGAGAGTGCCGCTGGCGAGTGGGCGCTGTCCCATGAGGAAAGCGGGTAACTCAGATCTACAGTGCGCATTCAGGTAACTCAGGAAGAAAGTATATCGTGTGCCACGCTGGATAAGGACAATAAGCGGGTCCTTGGGATTCGCCTCCCTGGCGGTCATCCACGCGACCCCAGACCCTCTCTGCTCCCGGGCATCATGAAAAATGTAGGAAGTATCATTTGGCACTCGGTGTCAGGTGTGATGCGTGTGGTTTTTATCCTACAATCTAAGCCAGGTGGCACAGAGCAGAAGGTAGATTTGGGAAGAGGTGTCCCGTTCCTGGCCCCGGGGAGGAGGGCAGGCACGAGAGGGGCATCCCACGGCGCAGACGGAGATACTGGCCACAGGGGAAGAGTCCCGCGGAGAGGTTCAGAGTCAGACATAGAGAACTGGGAGCAACAGAAGCTGTCCCCAGTTAAGCACCAGGAGCAGCTCTGAAGTTAGTGGGAGCTGCTGCTGCCCCCTGCTGTAGGTTCCTGGCACTTTAGAGCTAAGGGACACGCAGAGCTGATTAGTGGACTGCCCATGGGAAGAACTGAGGCCGGGCCTAGGGATCCTGGGAGGTTTTTCCCCTGTGGTAA
Source organism: Glis glis (assembly GCA_004027185.1). Classification (NCBI taxonomy): domain Eukaryota; kingdom Metazoa; phylum Chordata; class Mammalia; order Rodentia; family Gliridae; genus Glis; species Glis glis. Next base: position 20,330 of record PVJS01021569.1, read on the forward strand.
TATAGAAAAACTCCGTCAAGGGAGGAAGGGCAACCTGCTCTGAGCATGGCCTTGATGTGAGCGGCAGGCTCTGGGGTCAGCTGGCCCTCCCCCCCGGTTGTGCGTGTCCACCTCCTCCTGCCTTTCAGCCTTAACTGTGCTATCATGCCTCGACTCTGAGCCAGGCTCCTGTCAACGTCGATTTGGGGAGCCCCGGGCAGGCGCGGTGGTGTGTGCTGCAGGGATCCGCAGGCCTCTGGGGAAGGATCCCCGTGGGCAGCTCCCATCCTGTGGGGTGTCGTGCTGGGGAGCCCAGAGCTTGAACATTTGGATAAGAAATCAGTGGTGTGAAGAGCTGAGGGCAGTGACTTGTATTTGTGAGTGTAAGAGACACTTAGAATTGGGAGAGAGGAGGGATTTGGGGGGGGGACAGGCAGGAAAGAGCATTTAAGCTCGTTGGGAGAAGTTAAGCATTGCCCGTGAACTGCTTCAGATGTTTAAAATCTGCAGATTATACTGTGGAATGAGATTCTAAACAGCCCGGGGTCTCTGGGGGCACTGGCTTGTTTTCATGCTCCTATGGCGTCTCTTGAGTTTGGGATCAGACGTTGCAGACCTTGCATTTTCCACTTGCTTTTCTTTACGGTTAAAGCCCAGGCGTCTGAAGCCAGCAGGCCTGCGCTCCTGTGCCCTGGAGGAGGCCTGGGGACGGTGAGAGGCGGCCCCAGGACAGAGCAGGTGGGGCTCTGCAGTTCCGCACAGGCGCCCACACTCTGGAGGTCTGCTCTTGCAGCCTGCGGGTGTCTTGGTCCTGGTTTGAGTTTGAGCGTTTGCTCTTGCCTCTCACCTTGGAGTTTGGGGTGTGAGAATAGAAGAGTGGGTACAATTGTGTTACAGAGGGATACGCAGCTCCGACGTGCCGTGGACTGAGTAAGGACTCTGTGGGAAGTGAGTGGCCTCCTCAGAGTGAACCTTCCTCCCCGGATGTGTGGCTGACACACAGGTGCGCGTGAGTCAGCTCTGCAGGCCACCTTGGTGACGGCTGCTGTGGCGGGAGCTGCCCGCTCAGCCTCCTGCAGGGCCACATGCTGCGGGCAGCTTCATCCCATCCGGGCTGCTGAGACTCCACTGTGGGCCTGGTGGCCTCCTGGCCTACTGAATCCTACCAGAGCTCAGGATAAGGACGCTGTGGCCCTTGTAAGACCTGTGTCACCTCCACCTCCCCTTTTAGGCTTCAGGGACTTCGCCTGCTCCCTTCTTTGGTTGGCAGTTTAGAAGGATTTCCAATGCAGGTGCGGGAGGAGCAGGCTGGGAACGGGCAGACGGCTGCCTCATTGGCCGGGCAGGAGCAGCAGGCAGGAGCGGCCTGTTCCGGGGCTCTGCAGGCAAACCAAGGCTTCGTGTGCAGCCTTTACTGATTTCTTCATAACCAGCTGCAGACAGTGGAGGGAGACCTCTCACGTCCCGATGGACAGCACAGTGCCCCAGCCTCTGCTGCGACCGAGTTTTCAGCTGTAGATGATGACACAGGGCCACCACCAGTACGTAGCCGCCGGGTCCCACGGACCAGCCATGTCCCGACATGTTTTTACTATTGCGTATAAGTACATAGATTCGTTTATGCTTCATGCGCGTGTGTGAAGGCTAGTGAGACGGTGTGGCGGGGCCACCCTGGCGTCCTCTCCAGTCTACTGTGGAGAAGTCGAATGTGCTCAGGTTACTCACAACCCGGTGTGGTTTACTTTCCCCGAATGTTTTTCATGAATTCACATTTTGTGGTAGAATTGGAGGCAGTTCGGGCTCATTTTTCCTTCGCAGAAGTGACCTGAAGCTGGCGTCCCATTTCTTCCTGGACAGAGGCGCCTCTTGCTTCTCCTGCGCGGGATACAACCGGAGGAAGTAACTCAGTAGAGCCAGACGTTGGCGTGGTTTAAACAGACACTTTAGCTCTACCGGCCAAGACAGTGACGAAGCCGCCTGCGACGCGGCTGCTGCGCCTGGTGGGAATCTTCCCCTCACCCGGAATACCAGGTGCCCCGTCCCCAGCCCAGGCTGCTGGCCTCTGGCTGTTGAGTGTCCCGCAATACAGGTGACTTTTTTTGTGTGGTACTGGGGATTGAGCCCAGGGGCATTCTACCTCCGAGCTACACCCCCAGTCCTATTTTATTGTTTATTTTGAAACAGGGTCTCACAAAGTTATGGAGGGCCTCACTAAGAGCTGAGGCTGGCCACGAACCTGTGATCCTCCTGTCTCTGCCTCCCAAGTACTGGGATTACAAGCGTGCGCCACCACGCCTGGTGTTGCAGGTGACTTTCTTTTCCATGTCGGGCCGGCAACTCTTTCTCCAGAGGGCCAGGTATTGCAGGCTCGATTCCGAGGCCATGTGGCCCCTGTCTCCATTACCCAGCGCTGCCCTGCGTCCAGCAGCCGGCAGACATTCACAGTCTGGCAGCAAAGGGCGCTGTGTGCTCCAGGAGAACTTTGTTGACCAGACCGGCGACCACTGGCTCTGGCCCTGGTGCTGTCCTTAGCCAGCCTGGCTCAGCGTTTCATTCACGGAGCCCCGGCAGAGTCTGACCACTCTGTTTTGTCTTTTCTATTAGGAAACAGTCCTGGTGAAATGTCACCGTCCCGGCCACCCTCCGATTCATAAGACATACAGTTTTGAAAGGTAAGTGTTTTTCAGGACAAAGCCCTGAACCAGTGTACCCTGGACACATACAGCTTTGCACCGGGCTGATCAGCACAAGGTGTGATTTCTCCTCTCGCTCTGATTGTGATAAATAATCCGTACACGAATCTCTCAGGTAAATCCTTGGTCTCTACATCCTGACTGCTAGTAGGGATTTTGTCATGATGATAGAGACTACTAATGGGCTTTGTGTCGGAGCCCTTCCTGGACACCTGGGTACAGGTGGGAGGGCTGGCGGTGGGGCTGGGAAGCTGCATGTCCTCCTTCCACCACCAAGGAGGGCACCCAGCATGTAGGCTCTGCCCACTGCTCCCATCTGCAGCACCCGTGGGTTCTTCCTGCCCCCGCAGGGCCGCTGTGGCTCTGTGGGGCCACAGTGGAGGTACGCAGGGCCTCCTGTGAGTCTCCAGCACAGGAGTGAGGAGGGTCGGGTGTTGGGAGGAGCAGGTGGAAGGAGCCCTGTGGTGCACCGGGCCAGGGCAGAGGTGCTGAGCTGCCCTGCAGAACTGAGGGGCAAGCCTCAAAAGGATTCAGTTGCTTCAAGTATCTGCCTGTGTCCTGGTGCTTCTTACACTCTTACAACAGAGGACGCCATGTCTCGGCTCTTCCTTAACCTCCGTTAGCGTGAAAAGCAATACAGATCACTTTTGCTATGGAGCCGTGCGGGATGTGCACGGGGTGCTGTCTCCTCTATTCGGATGCAGAAGTAGTTCTCTTCCTCCTCTCTCTGTCTCTCAGGGTCTATGGTCCAGCAGAATCTCAGACAGCCGTGTTTGAGGATGGGCGCCCCCTACTGACGTCCCTCCTAGATGCGTGAGTTGAGGTGTTTTATCAGTTATCACAGTTACAGTTAAATGTGGGCGAACTTCCTTCATGCCACAGGAGACTGACATCAGAGGCTGAGCATTGATAGGACGGCAGAGCAAACCCGTGTCCCAGCATTGGCTCTGTGTCCATCACTGGAGGATGCTTCTGCCCCCCGGGGAGGAAGGCTGCCTCTCAGTCATGGCGTGTGGACTGCGGACGACAGAGCAGCTGCCTTTCTTCTATCTGGGACTCTCACATTTCAAATCTTTAAGAACTCTGTCCAGAATGTTTACGTCAGATTGGGGGGCTTTTCTCTTTGGGAATCAGCCTTCTATTCTTGGAAAACACAACTACTGATTTTCAAGGCAGGAGGTTGTAACTTAAGAGCAAAGAGCATTTCTTCAGCAGTAAGTTGAGCCTGGTGTGAGCATTTCACTGAGACACCAGAAGCCAAGACTTTCTATTTCAGGGTACTTTGAGGAATCTCAGTTTTGCAGAGAAGGCTATGTCAGGCTTCCTGGAGAAGACGTATTTGTGTTTGTCCAGCAAAGGCATCTGCGCGTCAACCTGCTCAACTGCAATGGCGGCACTGCTGTTAACACAGGGGTGCTTGGTGCCTGGGTAGCCTAGGACCAGCAGAGCAGGGTCAGCGTAAGAAATCCATGTTCCTCTCAACTCCCTGCACAGACCCAGTGACCCTCACCCCACCCCTACACCTGGCAAGCCTTTCTGAACCCGGCGATGCGATCCCTCCTTCCACTCCTGCGCACTTCCTACTTCAGCTTGGTCTCCACCTCCATCCACCAGAAGTAGCTCCTCCACTGGAATGAGCAGGAGCCTCCTGTCAGCAGGCATCTTTTCAGTAAGCAGATTCCAGAAGTAGAAAGGCTTCATGGTCACATGAAGACCAGCTTGCCTTCCCATCTCGGCTGGAGCAGAGGGCATCGCTTCAATGCGGAGCTCTGGAGTCCACACCCCGAGTGGACGGAAGACGCTTTAGGAACCTGCTGCAGTCTGGGGTGGAAGGCGTGGGCGCTGAGGCTGCGTGGTGGACCTGGGGAGCTGGAGGCGACACGGAATGAGGCGGGCTTATGTCAGGAGTGCCTCGCACCTTTTTAATTCTGGAAGAGAAGCACAGGAGGACATTTCTGAGGCTGGGTCTCTGCTCCAGGCAGGCCCAAGGTCTCCAGTGGGAATGTGACAGCTCCCTTGGAGACGGGCCTACTGGGTTCCTCGGGGTGAGGAGCTCTTCCCATGTTGATGAATCGAAACACTATCAGAAGAACAGCACTTACTGTTTGACTTGTGAGATGCGTCTGATAAGCCCGAGTGCATGTTGTTTAACTAAATCAGACCCTTCTAGGTGACATCTGTGTGGACTGTTGACACCCCTGGGATCCCAGAGGTCAGGGCAGAGCACCCTGCAGGGTGCATCTGGTCAGTAGTGACCCATTCCTCAATGGCCAAGAAAGCCTTGTGGCTGAGAATATCAATTTCAAGTGTTCCTTCAAATGTTTCCAATCATCTCATTGATGTTTTGGGCTAAATACAAAGACTGGAAGAAAATTTAGGGCTCCATCAATAATCCTTATTTATGTGTAATACACTGTCATCAAATAATCCCAGAATAAGGGACTGCAAGGAGCATGTGCCGCCTGTCATAGACAGGGCTGGGCCGGCATGGATCTGCTAACCCCACAGTCCCCTGGATGGCAAAGTATAAAAACATGCGTTACAGCCAGGTGTGGTGGCTCACGCCTATAAATCCAGTACTTGGGAGACTGAGGCAGGAGGGTCGCAGGTTCAAGGCCAAGTGAGCAGTAAATGAGACCCTGTTTCAAGATACAAAATAAAACAGGGCTGGGGTGTAGCTCAGTAGTAGAACACTCCTGGGTTCAACCCCCAGTAACACACACATACACAATACATTACCATTTTAAGTATAACTACTTGCCAATGCTAGTGATGGAAGGAGTATATAATATATGGAAGAGGTTTTTTGGAATATAAAAAATTGTAAACTTTCATATCATAATATACATTATTAGCCAGGCATGGTGGCACATGCTTGTAATCCCAGTACTTGGGAGGTTGAGACCAGAGGATCCAGGTTCGCGGCCAGCCTCAGTTACTTAGTGAGGCCCTCCGCAACTTAGTGAGACCCTGTTTCAAAATAAGGAACAAAAAATAGGGCTGGGGGTGTAGCCCGGAGGTAGAATTCCCCTCGGTTCAATCCCCAGTACCACCCCAAAAAGATATATATATATATATATATATATATATATATATATATATATATACATTATTTTAAGTCTGATTTTATAGAAATGAACTTACGTCGGAAGCTGTAATACTATGTAGAGAGTTAATGAGAAGTTGTGGCGACTTCAGAAGGACCCGCTAAGGTCAGGACCTGAGTCCCCTGAGTGCTGGCCGAGGGTGAGCCGCCGCCCTGAAGAGGCACAGCAAAGTGCTAGAAGCAGGACTGCTGAGATGCATGCTGTATGATGTGTGCGGGTGTAACTTAATGCAATATCGTACAACAAAATAGCTGTCCAAGCTGGTGCCGTGGTGCACGCCTGTAGTACCAGTACTTGGGAGGCCGAGGAGGATCACAGGTTCGAGGCCAGTGTGTGGTAACTTAATGAGACCCTGTTTCAAAATGAAAAATAAGAAGGGCTGGGGGTATAGCTCAGGGGTAGAACGCCCCTGGATTCAATCACCGGACCACACACGCGCACACACACACACACACACACACACACACACACACACACACCTACCTGACCAAGGGATGGATTATGTAAACAATAGTTGTGGTTGAATGAAAACCTAATTTACAAGGAATGGAGTCACAGAGGAGCACAGGGTGGAATGTGCTGAAGTTTTATATCTGAGTAAAAGTTTCTTCTAAAATCAACTCATGGCCCTAGCCCCTGCGGGTGTTTTGCTGCCTAAACCGGCTCTGATTTCAGGTACAACGTATGCATTATAGCATCCGGGCCGGCGGGAAGCGGGAAGAGCTACACCATGCTGGGGCCGCATTCTGCAGACCAGCCTGGGCTGGGTGCTCACAGTGACATGGGCATCGTCCCCAGAGCTGCTGAGGAGCTCTTCAGGTACTGAGTGGAAGCGACTGGAGCCCCGAGGCAGGTGCTGTGCGGGGTGCGAGCTGGGTGGAAGATGAGTGCACGCAGTCGCTGCCACGGCATCGCTAGTTCTCACCGCAGATGGGTGTGGGAAACCTGTCCCTAGGATAAATCTTCCTGAAGAAGGTCCTGAGTCATACGGTTTGGGTGGGGGAGGGGAGGGGAGGTCACAGTTTCCTACAAGAGGGGGCAGCGTGGAAGGGCCCGTCGCCTTCCCCTGCCTCCCCCACGGAACAGATGTGTCTGCCCTGAGGTGTTCCAGCAACCTCGTCCTGTTGAAGGTTCTCCTGCTCCATTAACACATCCCTGAAGGAGACCTGCCACCACTGTCACAATTCTGCCACCGGAATCGGTGATCAGTGAAGAAGAAGAGTAAGCAGCTGCCCTTGGCATCCTGGTGAGCAGGAGGGCTGCACCCCCTGGCTGGGCACTGGGCCTGCGCCGTGGGGGCTTCCTGGCTTCTGTGGCTCGCCGCAGGTCTGGGTGTTGCAGGGCAGCAGCCACACGTGGGCTCCTGGAGGACTCCCGTGGGCAGCAGACTTGGCACAGACTCTGGCACTCCCACCAGAGACTCTGCCCTTGTCTCTGTAGTTCCTTTTTTTGCCCTTTCATATCCTGAAATCAGGGCCAGGCCACAATGTAACAGCTCCTACCTACCACAGCCTTATGTTTCTGCGCCTCTTCAAACCAGCGATCTTTAAGTATTTGTGTACACAAACAGATGCGTTTATCAACTTACATGTCCTAATTCTGAAAACAAGTTGCAAATTTCTCCCCAATTTTCTGCCATTTTTGGCTGCCCTCTTCTGGGAGATGTGCCAGTCTGGGTAATATTAAGCCCCAGTGAAAAATGTTCTGACAATCTCAGTGACAGGTGACCTCAGGGTGACAGGGGTCACCTGAGCCTGTGCCTGCATTTGCAGGGACAGGGATTGTGGCACAAGCCTCCAGTGATCCCGCCAGGAACACATGTATCCATCCTGCCCACATCTCTCCAGCCACCGCCGACGTGTGTCCATGTCTGCATGGAGGAGGGCATGCGAACAGTCACGTGGCCACGATAGGCACATGGCGAGGGCTCTTGGTGTGGACAGCAGAGGCCTCATCCTCATCCTGGGGTCAGGAGTTCATGAGTCTCAGCATTTTGAGACTCCAGGTGTGCTGCAGAAGACTGCAGAGTCGGGCTGGAGCTGGCCAGGCGTGTTCTGTTTCTTCCCAGGGACCGAGTCCCCACCAGCATGGCCGGCTTTGGCTGGGCGCAGAGGCCGCTGGGTTAGAACACGGCAGAATCGGGGCAACAGGTGGCTTCCTTTGGAAAGAGGGACTCCAGGAGATGGGGGGGCTGAGAAGACAGGGCAGAAGGGCTTACAGGGGAGGCTGCTCTCTGCTCTCCTCACCCCCGCCCCAGAGCTAGACAGCCTGCATCCCCGCACTCCCCGGCTCATGTTCCTGTTCATTCTTCATTGTCAAGTCCCTGTCCGTGCAGCCTCCTGGCTTAGCACCTATACCGATGGCTCTCACAGCTATCTGAATCGGTGGATGGTACAAAGAGTTAGATAATTGACTAAAAATGGGCAATAGACCTGAATAGACCTTTCTCAAAAGAAGACATGCAAATAGCCAGCAGATATATAAAAACTGCTCAGAACCACTCGTCAGGGCCCCGCTGAGCTATCACCTCAAGTGCCGTGTGCATGTATGTCACTATCAACATGATTTACACTATGATGTGAGACTGTAACAATGCACCAAAAAAAGTATATTAAAAAAGAAAACAGGCTGAAGGAAGCCAGGCGTGGTAGTGCATGCCTGTAATCCCAGGACTCAGGAGGATAAGGCAGAAGGATTGCAGGTTTGCAGCCAGCCTCAGCAACCTGGTGAGGCCCTCTGCAACTTAGTGAGACCCTGTTTCAAAATAAAATAGGGCTGGGGGTGTAGCTCAGTGGTAGAATTCCTCTGGGTTCAACCCCCAGTACCATAAAAAAGACTGAAGATAGCAAGTGCCGGCGAGGATGTGGAGGAAAGGGAACCTTGCACACTGCTGTAGGGGTATAAATAAGCACAGTCATCACAGAAAGCAACCCTAGAGCTGCCATACGACCCATCTAGACACACAACCACGGGAGTGAAGCGGGCACGTGGAAGAGACCTCTGCGCCCCGTGTCCATCGCAGCACTACTCAACCGCCAACCCTTGGAAATGACCTAACTTTACACGAATTGAATAATGGATAAAGAAAATGTGATTCCTATACACAAAGGAACACTCTTCAGCCATAAAAGCGATGCAATCCTGTAGAGGGCGATGATAAGGATGGAAATGAAGATCATTCTATTGCGCGAAGTCAGCCAGGCACAAGAAGACCAGTGTCATGTTATGACTCTAAAGACAATCAATGTCACAGAAGTTGAGATAGAATGACAGTCACCAGAGGCCGGGGTGGCTAATGGGCAAGGAGGGATGGGGAGAGGTTGATCAATGGGTACTTATTCTTAGGTAAGAGCAAGAAGTTATGGTGTGCTATTGTACAGTAGGGTGATTACGGATAATAATGAACTGTATATTTCAGAAAGCTAGGAGAAGGGGGTTTGAAGGTTTCCACCATAAAGAAGTGACATATGTTTGAGGAGGCAGGTATACTAAACCTGATTTAAACATTACACAATGTAATATGCGCATGTTTTGAAACATCACATGGTACTTCATAAATGTGTATAATTTTCATGGTTTTATCAATTAAGAAATAAATATAATTAAAAGTAATTGACTAATAGTTTTACTTTCTGTTAAGCAAACTTTTAAGGCTCAGAAACAGAGTTCAGGTGATAGAGAGGCAGGAACTGAAGGTGGACCTGGGAGGAAGAGTGGGGATTTGGGGAGCCCCCCCCCCCGCTTGCATCTTATCTCCTGGCAGTGGGATCTGGAGACGTCCAGCAGAACCCAGCTGATGGGGAGAGGTGGCCTTATGCTCCCAGTGTGAGCAGTGCGCCTGCTTGGGGGGCGGTGCAGCCCTCAGTGGGGTCTATAACGCATACGCTCAGTGAGTTCGAAGCAGGCACTTCCCTGTCTGAGGCACGTGATCGCTGCTCTAGAGTTCACAAACTGAAACTTAGAGTCAGGACAGCAAACAGAACAAAAAGAGCCCTGGAAATCGTGGGACTCCAGGGCACTGGAAGGGCTGCTAGCTGCTTAGCAAGTCTGTGGAAGATGAGGCAGGGGAATGTTTGGGCTGTCAGGACTCTAGAAATGGAACCCTCAGCTTCACCAAACAGTGAATCCCATCACTGACAAGTGTTTACAGTATCTTGTTCGCAAATGGGTTTTAAATGCTTTGAGTCTTCAGACATGAAATTATAACCTGCCGTGTCTTAGGTCTTCCCTCAGAGCAGCGATTTGCAGCAGCAGGATCCTCTGGGCAGAATTTTGAGTCTGTTTTCTCCTCGTCAAGAGACCAGGGGCCAGGCCAAGCCTCCATAGGCCACCTTTCTTCTTTGCAAGATAGTTCAGACACAGAGAATTTCCTGCCTCCTTGTTTTCTAATCACTATAGACAAGATGTGGAGAGGAACGTGGTCAGCCAGACATGTGGGTGAGTATGGGTGTGCTCAATTTAAAATATGCACAGTCTGCCCAAAATACAAAACCATAACAACATCAGGCTTGCATCTCAGAGCATGTTTATATGAACCTTTATCCTAAAAATATTCCGCTCGGATCGCTGATGTTACCAAAGGAAGGCACCCCTGCCACTTAAAATAAGATGAAGTGCACCTTCAGCAGCATTCTCCCCACCTCCCGCCCTCCCGCCTCCCTTCCTTCCGACCCTGGCCACTGCTGACGCTGCGTCCTTCTTGCTCCGGCTCCGCTGTTGTCCTTATCGACCACATGTGTGGTGTGTCCTACAGCCAGGCGCTGTCAGAAGCACAAGGAGCACACAGCAGCATCTCCTAAGTTTTCTGTCCTCAAAAAGCCCGGAATGGAAAAGACTGATAATTAGGATCCAGTGGGAGGTGTGCAGGAATCTGAGGACGAGACGCAGCGGCCGAGGGAGGCTGAGGAGCAGGACCCTCCGAGCCACCCCCTCTGTGGCCAGCTGCCCGGGAGCCCGAGGATTCGCTATGCCACCCTGCCCTTGTGGGCTGCACGCCGCGCCCGCGCTGGTCACCTCGCTACCTCACTTCTTAAAGGCAGAGACTGAAGACCTAGCTATAGTTTTCAGTACCATTTCTAGAATCTAGCCAACAACTCAATGAATATTTGTGGGGAATCTTTTAAATTAATCCCTGGGGGATTATGTAGATAAGGAACATCTAGTTCTGGTTTTGACACACTCTAAGACACAGCCTTTCACTTGGAGGAAGAGGACCCATGCTGAGTGATGCGGTGCACGTTACAGCCGGGGCGGGGGGGGGGGGG
>PVJS01021570.1:0-31373 GCA_004027185.1 Glis glis
AATCCCCAGTACCGCAAAAAAAAAAAAAGCAAACTATACTTACTATAATGAACCTAGTTTTTATAGTATTATGCTATATCATGGGCAAAATAAATCCTGTAAGTACAATTTGTTCATTCCTAAGAGTGTGATTTGGAGAAAGATATTCACAGGGAACAAAAAACCCACATTATTGGGAAAGACTTTTATATTCATAACCATAAGTTGACCAATATCTTGCTTTTATTTGAATCTTTATATATTAGCTTCTTTCATTCCTTAATTTCGTGAATAAAATAAGCAAGATAAATAAAATGGCTTTTAAAACAATTTTGTTTCTGGAAATACATGTAAAATACCAACTCTGGAAATATTTTTCCTTGTCTATCATTTTGACAGACTGAAAACTGCTGGATTGAAAGTGAAGATTAAAACTTGATTTCATATCATTTTGGATCCATTCTTCTTACTTTAAAAATGCAAAACAGTAGAATCATATATGGCATATAATTCTCTTGAATTATATTTGAAACCATACTTAAAATTCATGATAATAACACATTTTCAGAATATGTCAATTAATATTTGAAAAGTTTTAAAAGTCATAGTTACAGTTCTTACAGAAGTACAAAATCCAAGTATTAAGTATATTTCAAACTTCAGCTCTCTTTATGAAAATCAATATGAGCACAGAGATAAACTACATTTCAGTAACAGGCTAGAGATTTGTCAGTGAACCTTTTCAAACTATTCACATTATTTTCTGATGGCAAAGACATCTCAAAAGAAGCATGATATGGTCTATGAATACCATCAAACCCCCTTGCTGTCTTACATTCATCAATAGATGGTAGATTTGCTTTTTATGACAAGATGAATATATTTCAAATGCAGCTGTTATAAAAGTAGCTGACATTATGAATAAGAAATGGGAAGAAGGGCATTTCTGCTGGAGCTAATTTTAGGAAAACAGACTGGCACCAGTTATTATACAGAATAGCCAAAGATTATCTGAAAATGCTAATATAAATCGTGTTGCCACGACCACGAGCCCCCCTTATTAGTTATGGTTTCCCAGGGATGCTGGATTAAATTATAGAGGATGGAAAACGGTTTTCTCACAGAATCTTGGAAACTTTCTCGAGTTTATGGTGACAGCCAGCAGTATAAGAGCAAGTAAAACAATGTCTCAAGCACCAATAACTATGAAAAATTTGAAAATAACCCAATATATAATATATACTTGTTCACAAAGTATTCTTTTCCAGACCCCTTTCATACATTATTCATAATCATTGAACATAAACCCATCACAACCAAAGAACATGCTTGTATGTAAGCATGCAAGAGCTTGTTATTGTCACAAACTCCAAGTCAAAGATGCTTGTCCTGAAGGTGGTATTGGACTCAAAGTGTCTTTACTGACTGTACTCAAAGGCTTTTGCCCCATCTGTCTAAATTTACTTGAAATAATCTATATGGAACAAGTGTTTATGTTTGGAGGTCAGATGTATTGTTTATACTTATGAATTACATATCTTAAAATAGCAATAATAGATAAAGCCTTACAGAAGCCATAAAACAAGTGCTATGACACATTTTAACTCTGAAGAAATAATTAAAAACCATAATATTAGTCTATGATCACAGCAAATGGAGGATAACAAAGGCAGGCAGATTACGTATCGTAAAGCCTACGTATCAACGAGAAACCCAAAGAGATGTTAATGCTAATGTTTCAGTCAAGTACATGCTATAACCTCTTCATTTGAGAAACCAAGGTCACTCAGAAAATGTCCTCTTAAATACTCCATTTTTTAAATCCTAACCCCCATATTTTTATATTCTTTGTTGCAAGCTCTTCTTTTGTGCCCTCTACCTTATAGCCCATGCAATTTTCTAATATTTCTAGCCTCATTAATGCAATTCACTCTCAGAAAAAACTGCCTAAGTATACCATGTGATATACTGCAGTTGTGTGGACACTATGAGACTACACATTTATTTATTTATTTATTTTTTGTGCCTTGATAATGGTAAAGAAGAATTGTTCCCAAAGGGTGGACAAAACAGCATTTATAGTGTAATATGGAAACTAAATAAAACAAAAACTGTCCACCTTTGCAGGAATATGAAGAAAGTTCTAAATACACATCTTCAAAAATATAGTCCATAGCCGGGCGTGGTGGTGCACGCTTGTAATCCCAGTACTTTGGGAGGCGGAGACCGGAGGATCCGGGTTCGCGGCCAGCCTCAGCTCTCTCACTCTCTCCCTCTCCCTCTCTCTCTCTCTCTCTCTCTCTCTCTCTCTCTACTTAGTGAGGCCCTCTGCAACTTTGTGAGACCCAGTTTCAAAATAAAAATATAAAAAATAGGGCTGGGGGTGTAGCGCGGAGGTAGAACGCCCCTGCGTTCAATCCCCGGTAACGCAAAAAAAAAAACCAATATAGTCCATAATACCGTTGACAACACACACACACACACACACACACACACACACACACACACACACACTCACACACACACAGAACTCTTAAAATTTACTTCAACGATCTAACTGCAATGATGTTAACCAATCTTCCTCCTTTTTTTTCTCCCTAAATATCCCAGCCTCTGATAATCACCATGGTACTCTCAACTTCTATGAGATTAACTTTTTTTTTAGATTCCACATATGAGTAAAACGATGTAGTATTTATTGGTTCTAGCCTGGCTCATTTCATTTAACACAATACCTTCCAGGTTCATCCATGCTATTGTGAACAGTAAGTACGGCAACGTGACTATACTTAATAATGATATTACTAAATCCGATGTCTCCCACAACATCTCTGGGTGTTTTCTTTGATCTTTTGGCAACCTGAGCTGCTGCCTCAGCATAACTGGGCTGTGGGACACACACACACACACACACACACACACACGGTCTAAACAACTCAGACTCACCCATATATCAGTTGCAAACTTTCAAACAAATGACAAGAGTGCTATCCGGTGACTTTAGAGACGAAAGTGTGGAGAATCGTAAAAACAAAGAAATGAGCACATAAGAAGTTCCTTTTATTTTTTATTTTTTCTCAAATGTGACTTTGCCCTGAGGACTCTGACAGTCATGGTAGGAATGCAAAGTGGCTAAAACTTTGATTTAAAAATAATGTGCAATAAGCCAGGCATAGTGGAGCACGCCTGTAAACCCAATACTCGGGAGTCTGAGACAGGACTATCGCAGATTCAAAGGAATCCAGCCTCAGCAACTTAGAGAGGCTCTCAGCAACTTAGTGAGACCCTGCTTCAAAATAAAAAATAAAATAGGACTAGGGGTGTAGATTGAAGGTAGAATGACTCTGGGTTCAACCTCTAGTACTACTACTGCTACTACTACTACTACTACTGCTACTGGTGTACCATTTTTTCAGCCTTGGAAAACAATGAAAGAAGTCTGGAGCAACCAGGTTCAAAGGAAAATGATGGAAAAAAATCCCAAGTACTAAACAAAAAGTTTAAATTCAGTAAATAAATTTACCCTAACAGTGTATCAACCCTTGGGTCTCCCATGTATGAGGCAGATTGCTAACAATCTTGACAGAGATTATAGAGAGTCCTACAAAGTTAAATTTCCACTAAAAAAAAAAAAACCGCAACACTCTTTAGGGACACGTAGCAAAATTTAGAGTCTCCAAAGTATAACTTTCCTGGTTCCAGGATGCTCTCCCAAATTACTTGACAGGAAAGAGCTAGAAAAGGGTGACCTAGTCTCAAGGGAAATGAAAACTAAAAAATGCTTATCTGAAGATGATCTCGATGTTTTAATTATCACAAAAATAAGATTATAGAATGTAAGATGACTGTGGTCAATGAAGTCAAGAGGAATATACTTGCTGTGAATGAAAGATTGACTGCTTCAGAAGAGAAAGCAATACATTGTTTTAAAAAAAATTAAGTTTGAAATCGACATATACACTATTTGAGATAAAAATATTCACTGGATATGTTTTATTTCACAATGATGTGGAAAAACTTGTTAAACTTGAACACGGATTAACAGAAATTATATAATTTGAGGAACAGAGATAGAAGTAAAGATTGAAAGCTATGAACAAAGGCTCAGGAATCTTTAGATAATATTGAAAGTTTGATAGTATATGTAGTTCTCTCTTGTACACATCTGGTATTGACGTGTATTTGACTATATTAATACTATCTCTCTCTCTCTCTCTCTCTCTATATATATATATATATATATATATATATATAATCATTGTGATATCTGATTTTTTTTCTTAGTATGATATCACCTTCCTTTCTTGGTCATTATAAGTTTATTAATTTTGTTTACTAAGGTAAAGAGAAAATTCTCATGAGCATGTTAAGTATTTCTACTATACCTCTTGCTAGAAGACTAGATTTAATACACACATAGTTATACTCAAGCACATTTGACTCAAAAACAGCAACACTTTCAGAATTTTTACAACTGCTCATTGCCCCCAAATGAATGGTTTATTTGTATAAGAAAGGCACTAGCTTTCCAAGCAAATAGATGGTGAAAGCATTGATTCACAAAACAAGAGTAGATTCACAGCAACATGCCAGCTTCCCAGGAAATAATATTCCTTACCTGGGAAGTTTTGACCTCTATGTAGAAAAACTTCCCCATACAGTCGCAGTTTAAACTCTTGAAGAATCCAATCTAATTTGTTTCCAGCTTCGAATCCTACTCTTGGAGTGTTTTGCAGCCACGAGGCTCATAATGTTCCCAATGTCCTGTTGTTACTTCACTCTGTAGGACGATGTTCCTTTCAAAGCATTTGTAACTCGCCTTCTTATCTTTAACATAAAAAGGAAATGAAAAATCATTAAGGAGAAATGTACAATTTACTTTTCATCATTTTGCTGCCAGAAATATATAGTGGTCTCACTCCATCCTGACTGGGTGGTATCACATGGATACAATTTTGAGTTGAAGCTGGAATTTACCAACCAACCCAGCTGGGCAGATTTCTGAAACCCCCTTCTCCCTCAGTGTAGATGTTCTCAGCTCAGGAAGCATAAATGATAGTTGACAGAGAGGAGAAAGGAAAGGAAGGAGGAAGGGAAGGAGAGTGGGAGAGAGAGAGAGAGAGAGACAGGGAGGAAAAATATGAATCCCAGCCTTCCCAGCAAACTACTACCAAGGAGTGTCACTCTTTCCTCTTTCTATTCTTCCCTGACATTACCTTTTTAGTTCCTTCTAGTCAGTTGGAATACTTCTTATTAATTATATATTATTCAAATAAAAATCTCCTTTTGTCCATTTTTACCCAAAAAGTTTCATAGACGTACATTCTTGTCAGATGGGAAAATCATTTTGACAATCATTTAGCCCCAGTTGGGTTCCAGGGGATTTGTTTCTCTAACCCAAGTGAAAAGAAAACCAGCATCAGAAGGTGTGTCTGTCCTACCTGATGTCATTTCTTTGTTATGCAATTTTTTCCAGTCCATCCCAGAAATATTAAAGGACACCCAAGCTGGGGCCAGAAGTGATGCTTAATGAGGCAGAAGCATATTTGCACAGCTCATACATGGCAGGATAAAGTCTTGTATGAGTTGTCAATGGGTATCAAATAACCCTGCACTTTATTTTTCTTGCATGGTAAAATGAGGCTAATTTGTTTTTACTAGCTTTACTACTACATGAGTCCTACCAGAACCACCTAAAGTCTTCTGGTCCCCAAATCCTACAGATTTCATGACTAGCTAGAACCATAGAGGCATTCTATAATTTCTTAAACATTCCTCAGAAGACTAAAACGTGACGAATTTCTAGTAAGGTAAAGTCATTCTTAGACCATTTGATACCATTCTAGTCATAGGCCCAATTTTCTTGTACCCACCTGATTCCTGAGACCTTGTCCAATGGCTCAATGGAGAGCCCTGGCTACCACTACCATAGCCCTGTTATATAACATCCGCTGATCTGAAGTCTCCCCTCAGAAAAGGGCTGGGCTGTGACCCAGCCCTCATTGTGCCCACTGATGCAGGAAACATAGCAGCCCAAGAGCCCATGCTCTTCAGAGAGGAAGCTCTAGTTTCCCTCTTCACTGGAAGGCTCAGATGAATCTTGGTCCTATGAGTCATAAGATCTTTTTTATTTCTCTAGCAGCTGCACAAGGAGAGTAATACCTCAACTTGGGAGCACAGTGAAATTAATATGATAAAAGTCAACATGTGTCCAAAGAGTGATTAAGAGATGGAAGGGGGCTAACAGATAAATATAGTTCCCTTGTTTTACCATACAAACTAAGCTAGTGATGGAGGAGTATTGCATGACCCACTTAAAGATGTCTCACCTGATCTAGCTAATGGCCATGGTTTCTTGGGCAGTTGTAGCCAACTCAATATGGACCATATTACCTTTACCTCCTGCCCTGCTTCATTTCCTCTTCCTCCTTCATTGTTACTCCCCTGGGATCCTACCGCCCAAGAAAGCATTAGCATATAAGGTTTGCAACCTACATACTAGAAGTATTAATACATTGAATAAATAAGGAAAAGAAGTAGAAAGGGTTGAAATTACAGTTAGTGGAAGATCAAAGTATAGAATCTAATTCTCTGGACTTCTTACTATACTTTCCTTTGCATTATGTAGCCTCTAAATATACATGAGAAAAAGAGCTCAAACAAAAACACAAAAAACATAAACAAGACCAACTTCTGAGTCCTAACAGTCGAATATATCATGTAACCATAATCACAGGGACTGAAGAGTTATGAAAGTTCCATTCTACTTCCTAGGTAGGCAGAGCCTTGTTCTATCCCATCAGATGAGAGGAGCAGACGAAGCCTGTGCACAGCCTCCTCTTTCACTGGTAGGGCAAGGAAGTATTTTTATCTGACATAATGAAAATGAAGATAGAAATAAAAGGGATGTAATTACTCCAGAAGAAAAGTAGGAATTCTGCTCTTTTTTTTTTATTCTAAGGATAATAATTCCTGTCAGAGATCAGATTACTTCTCCTCCAGGGTGTATTGAAATGCAGCCTACGACCTTGAAAAAAAAAGTCTCATGCCAACCAAAATCCAGAATGAGTTAGCTGAATAGAATTAATATGCCTTTCTTGACAGAATATTTTATAATCCAATCCATACTCCTTGTAGCTGTAACTTTGATCTCACCAACAATTTAGATTAGTATTTACCCTAAACTTACTAATACTTACTGCTGATACTTCTCCTCCCTAGATTCTTCAGGCGTGATTTTGACTTACATGCATTGTTGTATTCTAGCACACAACCTTATTGTGATGCTTGAAATTGATTCCTCTGGCGCAATGCCATAATTTTATTTTAGATGCATTCAACTTTAGGGAACAGGAAGTGTCTTCCAGAATTCACTAGTTTGTCTGCTAATTGTCTGTGCCTAAACTTGTAAGATTTTTTTTTTAAAAAAAGATCAATTCAGTGGAGTGTGTTGGCACACACTTGTAATTCCAGTACTTGGAAAGCTGAGACAGGAGGATCACAGGTTCAAGGCCAATGTGTGATAACTTAGCAAGACCCTGTTTCAAAACAAAAAGTAAAAGGGGCTGGAGTTATAGCCCTTGGGTTCAATTCCCAGTAATACACACGTGTGCACATGTGCACACATGCACACACATCAATTCACTTAATTAATTAATTAATTAATTAATTTATTTATTTATTTATGGTACTGAGGATTGCATTCAGGGGCATTCTACCTCTGAGCTACACACCCAGCCCTATTTTTTATTCTTTATTTTGAAACAGGGTCTAACTAAGTTGTGGAGGGCCTAACTAAGTAGCTGAGGCTGGCCACGAACCTGCGATCCTCCTGTCTCAGCCTCCCAAGTACTGGGATTAGAAGCGTGCACCGACACGCCTGGCAGAGTCTCACTAAGTTGCTGCAGGTCTTTGCTGGCTTCAATCCTCCTGTCTCAGTCTACCAAGTGCTAGCATTATAGGCATGTACCACAACGCCAAGCCCAATTCACTTTAGTAATTATATGTCACAGATATCCTTAACAAAATGGACAGCATAGTTGAGCACCTACTATATGTCCAGCACAGCACTTAGAATGAGCCACATAAAACACTATAAAGAACATAAAGCCTGAATGCTCAAAACAAATGCATATGCAAAAAAAGCAGAAACAGCATGTATGTAAATGCTAAATAATGTAGTAAACGCATTATTTTTTGTCCTCTGTATGGTATATTAAACATTATTGTTCCCCTGCTGTGACCTGATAAACCCATGGAGACTGAACCCATGTAGGGAATCGTGTAACTACTGAAGTAAGTACAAGGTCTGCTTTTGGGGAAATTCTCTTTCATTTTCTGAAGTTATTATTTCTGAAACTATCTACTAATCAGTATAAATAGTTCTACAAAATCTTTGGCTAATGTAGTAGTCTATTATTTTATGCATTCAATTTTTTATGTTAATCATAATCTTACTAAAATCCTAGAGCTGAGCATGGTGGGGCACGAGGCCAGCCTCAGCTACTTAGTGAGGCCCTCTGCAACTTAGTGAGACCCTGTTTCAAAATAAAGAATAAAAAATAGGCTGGGGGTGTAGCTCAGAGGTAGAATGCCCCTGGGTTCCATCCCCAGTACCTCAAAAAAAAAATCCCGGGAATACTGTGAGAACAAAAGTGTCTTAATATGAATATGGATTTTCTTGGGGAAATAAAGCTATGACTATTTTTAAGTATATAAACTATATCAAAGTAATAATTAAGATAATGATGGTATTGATGATGATGGTGGTGGTGATATTTCTAAGACCTTTTTTTTTTAAAGCTTGGACATTATTCAAAGCCAGACCACCTTTGTTGTCTTTAATTAGAGCTTTTGTTTGGTCCTTTTGTTTGTTTTGACTCTTAATTGATTGTGATAACTTATAGTAGTAATTTGCCTCAAAGTTTCCAGGATGATGGACTTATGTCAACATATGTTGGGGGTCTTAATAACATAAAATCCTGTCAAGGTCAACTCAAAAGATTTTCCAAGGATACTTTTGATCTTGGCTGCAAATACTACCTTTGATGATTAATACTGTGTTGAATCAACTAGGCCAAAGATGCCTACATATTAGGTCAGTCATTCTGAGTATTTCTGTAGGATGTTTTGGATGAAAGTAACGTTTAAATCAAGAGACTGAGTAGAACAGATTGCCACCTCTACTGTGGGTATGCCTGATCCTACCAGTTGAAGCCTAGGTAGAGCAATGCTTCCTTTGTACCTCCCCCAAGTAAGAGAGAATTCCTACTGCCTGACTGCCTTCCAATTGAGAGATTGCCTTTTCCTCTGCCTTCTGTCTTGAACTGAAACACTGGCTCTTCTTGGGTGTTGAGCTTGTCAGTCTTTAGAACCACACCATCATCTCTTCTAAGTTTCTAGCCTACTGACTCACCCTGTGGACTACAAGACTTGCCAGCTTCCATAATTTTATGAGCCAATTCCTTATAATACATCTCTTTATATATGCACGTGTGTGTGTGTGTGTGTGTGTGTGTGTGTGTGTGTGTTTCTCTGGAGAACCCTGATTAATACACTACCTTTGGCTCAACTCTGAAAGACATTACAATATGTTTCTTTCTAAAATACATTCTGGCTAGGTTTCATCCAGTATTATACGACAATTTTTCCCCCTCAAATGTCAATTAAAGCATATGAGTCCACGTTTAACTGACAATATATAATTGTTTTATAATTGGTACTGGAAAGTTAATTTTAATTCAAATTCTTTGCATAAATAAGACATAAAATCCCATGGAATATGCTGCTTCCTCATGCTTTACGTGGTTTTATGACAGAGGGGTTCCATAAGTGCTCAGAATTGCTAAGGGCCATTTCTGTCACTTTCTATGTTATTCAAGTACATTTAATTAAAAATGTATTTTCCCAAAAGTAAAATATTTATTTAAAAATCCCTATGAATTAAGAAAAATTCTTTATATCCCCCAAATCAGAATGCATAGCCATGTGCCATTGGATCACAGTGTGACTTTCATCAGCTATCACATCTCTCAGTCTCTAAATGTCAAATTATAATTGGCATTTAAGAAAATTGCTTCAGGATATATATCACATATCTTTTAAGATATTAGTTGGTATTTTTAGCCATTATTTCATTACTACTAAATTGAGTACTAGTGTCCAATTAGACATTAATTACCAGTCTAAATATGGCTAATGTTCTAACCAGGATGTCACCAGGCATTTTAATTGTGCTAAATTAAATGCAATGGAATTTAACTTTGCAGGTTTCACAATTCAAACACTCTTTTAATTATAAAGGTTTATTTGAATGGAATAGAACAAATGCTCTCTAACCTTAAAACTCTGGTGAAATTAAACATGATATTTAGTGGAATCCTTACAGGATCTCAGAGAAGAAAGGCACATTTAAGATTCTGAAAGAAACCTCCCACCCAACCTCATAAAACCTCACCATGTTCCATCCGGCCCCTGCTTCGACAACTCCAGCAACAAAGGGCTCTAACTGTTGCAGATGTCTTCCTTTTATTGAACAAAATATTCTCCCTGTAATTTCATCCTTTAATTTTATTCCTACCATTTGGAGCACCGTAGAATAAATTTATTATACCTTTCAAATATATGATGACAGTCACTCTATTATTCCCCTGCCTTCCCTGTTACAGGGTAGCTGGAGAGGCTGCAGTTCACCTTTATCATTCTCGTTGCTCTCTCCTGAGCAATCAACGTCCTTCTTACAATGGGGGCCTCTGATATGTGAATGACACATCTCTAAAACCTTCTCAATTCACAATCTCCTTGTAAACGTAATAAATCGCATCCTCCAAAGAACTGCCCAAAACATCTTAGAAAGGCAGGAGGTGGCTTTGGATAGTTCATTATACCAAAATACATATAACTGTTTATATATATAACATATATATTATAATTGTTTCAGGAACTTCTAACTTGTAGATAATAAGATATTACAAATCTATCCTTGTCTTAAATGTTCAGTACACACACACACACACACACACACACACACACACACACACACAAACACACACACACAATTAAATGGGGACTTGAGTAAAAACAAGAAGGGAATTGACAGACACAAGACAATAACTTACT
The DNA here is from genome assembly GCA_004027185.1 of Glis glis. Lineage (NCBI taxonomy): Eukaryota > Metazoa > Chordata > Mammalia > Rodentia > Gliridae > Glis > Glis glis. The sequence continues at coordinate 11,098 of PVJS01021570.1, forward strand.
GTGTCCTTATAAATCTACAGGCAAATTGTGTCCAGAAATCTCATCATTATTCATATTTTACTTAACCTGAGTTTCCTTTAGTTAACTATATGTTAACAGTCGCATTTTAACACAAAGATATTTTTCTGTTTTAAATTTCCTATTCTTGAGCCCTTACTAATGGTTCTCATATCAAATATGTACTAATAAGGCCTTTTCAAAGAGGCTGCATAGAGTTCATATTTGCTGAGACCCTTTGTATATGAATATGTCTTTCAGCTGCTTTTAAATTTTAAAAAGAGTTTTGCTGGATGCAGTATCCTCTGGTCACAGCCAATTTGAATGAAAAGGGAGGAAAAAAATTACTAGACTCATGAAAATATTCATTAGTTCAAAAGAAGGAACCAGAGGTGTCAGAAATAAGATCCCTGCTCTGAAAGGAGCTTATGAGGAGAAGCAGAACATTTGAGCCATCTCTGTCATCCACAGGATGTTTTTCCCAAAAAGGTTCAAAGGTCATTACAGCTACAGAGTGTGACAGATCTGAAATCAGGAAAGGCTTCACTGATATGAAAATATAAATATGATACTGAAAATTAAAATTGACATAATGAATATCTTAATTATTTGGTATAGGAAAAACTAAACTCAGAAATAAAGATGTATATGAAGTATAACATAAAAGTGGACCGAAAACAGCCAGGCGTGGTGACACACACCTGTAATCCTAGTACATGAGAGACAGAGACAGGAGGATCGCAGGTTCAAAGCCTCAGCAACTTAGTGAGACTCTCAGCAACTTAGAGAGACCCTGATTCCAAATAAAAAACAAAATAGGGTGGGGGGCATAGCCTGGAGGTAGAAGACTCCTGGGTTCCCTCCCTAGTACCACACACAAATAAAGGACTGAAAAGCCAAGAAATTCAATACATGGATATTATATATGAAAGAGAAAAGAACAGGTAAGAATACAATATTAAAAATAATTGAGTAACTATCTCTTCATTGGAAGAAAGTAGGTTATTTCTATAAGCCAGACTTAATACCAGAAACTCTGATAAAACATTTCTGACTAAAACATTTGTGTTGTGGGGAGGAGATACTGGGGATTGAACCCAGGGATGCTCTACCTCTGAGCTACACCTCCAGCCCTGTTTTATTTTTCATTTTGAAATAGGGTCTCACTAAATTGTTGAGGGCCATGCTAAGTTGTTGGGGCTGTCCTCGAACTTATGATCCTCCTGTTTCAGCCACCAAGTAGTGGGATTACAGGTGTTTGCCACCACACCTGGCTATATATTTTAATTTCAAGATGAGGAAAGTAATCCATGCAAGTTCCCAGAATAAACAACAACAAGGAGGGAGGGAAAACAAAGAAATAAACAGTTGAGCAAAATGGTTGATAAGAAAGACAAAGGAGTCATGCTGGAGCAAAGCTACGAGATTCTCAGAGAAACAAACAAAAAAAAAAAATGTGAGCTAAAAAGTTTCCTTCCAACTATGCCATTATTCTCATGCAAAAACTACAGAAGAACAGTACATTAAGTACATTATTTGAGTATCTCCTTCTCTGAATTACTCACGGAGATATTTCCCAGGGCTTACTGCTTGAGACACAATTCTGTGACATGCTTATGAAATCTAAGAACTCTATTTCTAATGGGACTCTCTCTTTCCACTTTCCCTGCCTTTCCTATAAACTCTCCTGGAAGCTTCATCACACGCTGACTTCATTCTGTTCTGCTCTAGTAAGTACATCCTCTTCCTGTATCTAAATATTATTGGATGGTTTATTTAAAAAAATAGATTGCTCCCCAAATTATTTTCTGGATGATACCGGGAAATTTCCTGTGTTCTATGTCTTCTTACGAAACTATTGCCCAAGTTGAAGGCTGTCGTGGGTGCTATGTGACGCTTAGGAATGGCCTTTGCCTCATAATACAGGCAAACATGCAATTTAGGATTCTGTTTTTGTTTTGTTTCATTTTACAATGTACCTTAAATTACAAGAAAAATTCTCTGTTCACCCATATCAATCCTCCACCATATTCCTCCGTCTTTTCTATTTAGAAGTTTTAGAGTTGCCACCAATAACGTATCGCAAATCCTATACTTTCCAGGATGCCTGATGTGAGCCGGGCTTACAATTGTTAAGGCAATTGGGGAAATGATCTCTGTACACACACAGCACATGGAGCATGGACACTAATTTCTGAAAAATGTTATGAGTGAACCATAAAACTACATCTTTGGATGCATGAGGGCCAGATCAGAAGTCTATAAGCTAGCTTGCCTAGTCAGTGCCAGCTCACATGCCCGCCCATGGTAGGGTTTGGAGGTCGGCTGCTGCAGCAGTAGCAGGAGAAAGAACACACTTAGGAAAGCTGGTCAACCCCAGAGAGAGCAGTTGGGAGTGTGTGAGATGGAGCAAACAATATATCACATCCATTGGTGTTATATCTACAATGGGTACATCTCTATCCTAAAGATAGTTTATAGCCGGTCGTGATGGTGCACGCTTGTAATCCCAGTACTTGGGAAGCTGAGACAGGAGGATCCATGTTCATGGCCAGCCTCAGCTACTTAGTGAGAACCTCAGCAACTTAGCAAGACCCTATTTCAAAATAAAGAATAATAAATAGGGCTGGGGATGTAACTCGGAGGTAGAATGCCCCTGGGTTCAATCCCCAGTACCAGACACACAAAAAAAGACAGTTCACATGAATTTTAAACAAAGGATATATACAAAAGTTTTATTTCACTACGTCTTCTTTTAATGTCTATCAGATGTTTCAGATCATTCGTACACACACACACACACACACACACACACACACACACGCACACATATACATACATGCAGATATATATGTATACAAAGAGAGTACTTTATACTCTCATTAAATCATTCTCAACTATATATGCACTAGTGAGAAAAAATGTACACACAGAAAGATAGTTATGATATGAATATATCTTCTAAATAAGAACAACCTGGCACCTTGCCATGGTTTTGATACGACCTGAGTGTGTTCCCCAAGGGTTCCCGTGCTCGAAGCTTGGTCCCCAATGTAATGGTATGGAAGGGTTGTGGGGTCTTCAACAGATGGGTCCTAGTGGAAGGTGAGTAGATAATAGAAGTGCCCTCATAGGAAGGGATTAATATCTGCTCACTTGATTGAGTTAGGGCTAATGTAACTGGATTCATTCTCTCAAGTGGGTTGTTTGAAACTGAGTACTTTGCCAGGTGTGGTGGCATATGCTTGTAATCCTAGTACTTGGGAGGCTGAGACAGGAAGATTGTAGGTTCATGGCCAGCCTCAGCTACTTAGTGAGACCCTCTGCAACTTAGTGAGACCCTGTTTCAAAATAAAGAATAAAAATAGGGCTGGGGGTGTAGCTCGGAGGTAGAATGCCTCTAGGTTCAATCCCCAGTACCAGAAAATAAAAAAAATAAATAAAATGATAAAACGAATACTTTCATGGGGTTGGTCTCTTCTGCACAGAGCCATTTCCCCTTCTACTTTTCCACCACGCTGTGATGTAGCCAGGGGGGCTCTCATCATGTCATAGAACCATGCTATTTATACTTTTCAGCCACCAGAATTGTGAGCCAAATAAACCTCCTGTCTTCATAAAGTACCTAGCTTCAAGTTTTTTTGTTATAGCAGCATATAATGGACTAAGACATTTCTCAAGGCCTCTGCTTTACCTTCTACAATATCTCCTGTTGTCATTTCTTCAGGTGGTCTAGTAATTTCTTTTCCAAAAGTCATATCAAGAAGCATATCTTATCCAGTATTATTTTTTAACAAAATGGTATTTATAAGATGTCTGAGTTTCTATTTATACTTTTTTGAAACATCCCTAAACTACCTTATGTACTGAACATATTGATGTGGAAAAATAATTTCCCTTTTAAAAAGTTGTGGGGAAAGTTGGAACAGTGTTGTTTTAAGATTATATGCATAAGTCTTTCTATAAGCAACCAGTAAATCTTCCCAAAGTTGAAGGCATTGCCAGGTGTTCCAAAGTCAGAGTGTAATGAAATGAGGACCTGAGCTGTTTTTTAGTCTCTGTGTCTCCTGTTCCCCCAGAAAGAAGCAGGAGGTCCCCAGGGGTGCAAACTCTGTTCCATTCTCATCCACTCTCTACCAGAACATCAAATTACTTTCTTGCATTTCCAAAATAGCTCTTAGCTAAATAAAGAAATAAAAAAATGGCAGTAGCTAATTACATAGAATTAAAAGGTAAGTGAAAACTTCAAATATCAAAACGTGTGACGTCTCCAACAAAATAAGATACAATCTCGCAACTCTCAAACTGGCAGAAATTCAAAGTTTGATAACATCAATTATTGACAAAGTAAGAAAGAGAGAGAACTTTAGTAATCTATGGTAGAAAGTGCAAATTGCCACAAAAAAACACACTTTGGACAAACAACTCAAAAACCTCTAATAATGATAAAATGTGTGTACTTCCTGAATAGAAATTCCACTCTGATATTTATGCTTTAGATGAGTCCTTTACACATTGACTGTACAAGGATGTTCACTTCAGCAATCTCCGCTAAGCTGAAAAAATCAGAAATAACCCCAATATCTACCAATGTTTGAATGCATAAGTAAATTGTGATATATTCATATAATGGATTGCTACAGAGAAATACAATTACTGAATTACATTTATATGTATAAATATGGATAAATCTCAAAAACCCAAGTTGGAGTGTTCACAGCAAATCACAAAATGATTTCTTTTATGTAAAGTTTAATAACACATAATCAATATCAATTTGTATTTTACATAACATAGCCTGGTTAAGCGTTAGAAAAAATATGGACAAGAGAGGTGGTAAATATATTGAAATATAAAGGCCTCACTGGAGGAAAAGGATGTTAAGAAAGAATCTAAAGGATTCTTTGAAAGCCCATTTGGAATATACATTTGAAAGTTCATTTGTAATGCTAATATTAAAAAAAACCTGTGGTAACTATGGAAAAATAGCTCTATTTTTTTAAAAATCTGAGTGATACCTTCTTGGGTGCATACTGTCCTAGAGTGTAGTGGGCATCCTCAAAATATTGCGTTAACGTGAAAGAACTTGCTTGTTTAATGTGGACAGCCAGCTGGGTTCCCCTGATACAATGTGACTCCTGGGCCTTGCTGAAAGTTTGGTGGCAGAAAATATGCCCCAGTATCTTTTCTTCTACCCTACATACTGAGGAAGACTTTACTTTCTGGATTCATTATTCCCTTTAGGAGCCTGGACATCTTGCAACACACTCTTCAGTAGCCATCATGTTTATTGTTTCAGCCTTAGGGTAAACACCATCCCTGAAGTCAGAAATTCTGAGTCCAAATATGAAATCAACTTAGAAACCAATGAGACATCTCTTACATCAAAAGCAGGTGCTAGATCATTTTTCATGCTTATTTTTACCCAGCAGACATGGCTTATTTTCAGGTTGGCTTCGGGCTAGGGTTTTAGGCAAGTCTATATTAGGGACACTTTGATGTAGCCTTAGAAATTTTCTTCCTTCAAAGGCTAGCTTTCTAATTATTTAAAATATAGTAATTGACTAGGAGGATCCATACTCCAGTGATAGAGCCTAAGAAAAAGACTATAAAAAATGCAATGTGCTGGAAACAGCAACAACAAAAAACTTAAGAAGTAAAAATGACAAATATTCAATATTTTTTTTCTCTAGGATTTTCAACCTTACCATGTCAAGATCATCTCTTCCTCCAAATATAGTTCTACATAAATATATATGTGTGTGTGTGTGTGTGTGTGTGTGTGTGTATTTACTATACTATTCTACCATATATATTCTGATACATACTTATTACACTATACTACCATATATATTCTGATATATATCAGAAATTATCTTAAACCATGGTAAAACAAAAAAGAAAATGGGCTGAAGTAGTCAATGTGCTTTTTGAACACATAGTTGATGCTTAGCTTCAGTTGTGTGTAATCTCTACTCATCAGAGAAGTTAGCTAGATGCTGATCTCATTCCATACTTACCACAGATAGAAATCTGACAGCACTAATAGCAAGTGAAAGAGAATTCCTAAAACTGAAAGTGGATGCAGGAAACTGTCTTATATTTAGAACACAATTACTCAAGAATTGGCTACATCCCATCTCAAAGTGGATTGACATTATAGCTCCTCATTAATCGATTTCCCAGAATATTTTGTAAGAGATGTGCTACTGTCCCCTACAAATGCCCTAATGTTTCCCATGCATGTCAGTTAGGAACTAAAAGCTAGCGCTTCAGGTCGTTTAAAATACTCCAGGGTCTCGTAGCTATTCTGGCCGAAAGAATTATGGTCAGCATAAGTGTAAGAACAGCTTTCGAAGCCAGGATAAGAAAAAAAGAACTGTTACAAAATCAACAAATTCAACTTCTACCACCACTATATTATCTTCAGAGCCCAGACTTGGAATGAATCATGGGAAAGGTGGACCAGAGTGAAGTACAGCCAAACATAACTGGGCCACTCTTTTGACATTGGGACTTTTTTGAGTGTTTTCTTGTTGCTATTTTCACTTTTCAGTTTTACAAAACCTAGGACAATGGAAAACAGGAAACCCATTAATTCTCAGGAAGAGTTATGCTTAAGATGACTGTGTAAGAAGGTGCAGCTTTCCAAATCTGTGTCTCCTGATGGGTCTCAGGCCAACAACACATCCAATCAGGCAACATCTCCTCAAATCTTTCCCTGTTAGTATTCAATCTAATTCCTGCCTTCTCTGCATATGTGTGACACACATAGTAAATACCAAATATTGGTATTTGCTTAAAGGCTAATTGTGTTAATGTCCTGTATCTGTTGTATAAACCCTCATGAGAGGTAGTATAGTGTAGTAGTTCAGAACATGGGCTAAGGCATTCAGATACTTAGATGAAATTCTGTCTGATAACTGGTTAGGTGATCTTGGGAAAGTTACTTAGATGACCTTTATTTCTGTTTTGTTAAAAGTCATATGGAAAGAATGACAATATGAATTTCATAAAGTTGTTTTAGGGTTGAAGTCATTGAATCTCAAGCAAGGGAGAATGCTGTTCCTCAGGAGACTCTTGTCAATGCTCGCAGCAGATATGTTTGACTGTTACATAAAGGGGGTGCTGTTAGCATCTACTGGGTGGAGGCTAAGGATAATGCTAAACATCCTACAATGCGAGCAATAATCCCAGTAAATAGTTATGTGAACCAACTTGTGTATAGTGCTGAGATTGAAAAACACTGACTTAAATAAATTTATTCATATAAAACAAAGAGAAAGGTGCCTTGTACAAAGTAAGTCCTCAATGCAGAATTAACAGGTGTTATTATGATTATTTTGTTGTTCTGAACCACTGAAAGGTTGACAAAGCTGCATTTGTATGTTGTATAATCAGGAAAACTATTACCTGGATTTTCTTCTTTGGCACTTTCTAACAACTTATACATCCCATTCTACTTTATATCATTGGATACTCTTATCTGTAAATACTTGGTTTTCATTTTATTTTTCCTTAGAATTAAATGTCTTCTAACTAAAAATAGAAAAAAAAGGTACCTATCTCCGCAAAACATTCTCAATTTTGGAAAGGATCAAACTAAAGAAAGCAATAGCAGCCAACAAAAGATATCACAAAGCCTCTTTTAAAGAACAAACTGTCATATCCATTATTAAACTGGAGGATTGAGGCCTGATAGGCCACAGCTTTAGAAACAGGGGACCAGATGCTTCCATGAGAAACAGGAGACAAATATTGAGAGATATTCCAAAAGTGTATTAAATAACTTTCCATGTGACAATCAATAATTTTTTGAATACAGGCTATAAGCCTTTTGTATACATCTGATATTTCAGTAATTGTGGATACCTATAAAAAAGAAACATAGAGCCATAAACCATTTGCACATATTTTACCTCGTTGATTTCCTTAAAGCAATTTAAAATATTAATTTGTCATAAAAAGAGAACACAAGCAAATAACAGGATATAGTAATTATTACAGTCAATTGTCTAAAAGGCTGCGCAAATGGTGGTATGATTTTCCTCAGAATATTCATTGTGGAATATTTTAGGAATTATCCTAACATTGATACAATTGAATGAATTCTACAAACATTCTCCATGTAACAGCTATATGCCTGCCTATATCACTTACTAGCTTTATTTTTTTTAAAAAAGTAGAGCATCCTCATCCACTTCCACACTAAATTATTTTCCATCATCATATAGGACAAAAGATAAAAAGGAAGTGAGAATTTGATTTGCATGTTGAGAGAATTAGGAATTGACTTCCTGAATATAATTGATGAAATCCACTTAAACCCATCAATTACATCATCACCCTTGGCAAAACAGTCACCTCGGTGACTTAATGAGTGACTCCAATTTTGAAATAAACAACATGGGACCAGAGCCTGGAATTAATCTACTTGATAATGGAACTTAATTATTCCAAAAGTAAAGCCCAAACAAATATTTATTCACATTTGTCAGCAAATTAGAAAAAAATTTTAGTCCAAATCCATAGGCCTACAATAATGTAGAGACATTGATTTTTTACCAAATTGGAGGTTAATATTAGCAGCATACATAAAGCAAACCTCCCAAATTTGGTTGTCCTCATGGTGAACATCATTGACCTAACATTAAAGACTTTCCAAATATAGTAAATACTAGTGATCCTCCCTCATTTCTTCCTTTCTCTCCTCCCCCACCTCCACCCTCCTCCTTTCTCCTTTGATCTTTTCTCCTTTTCCTTCCTCTTCCTCTTCCTCCTCTCCCAGTCCTATGTATATATAACTCCTTCATAGCCATACTATTTCATCTCATTATCAACATATTCAAAAGTAGTTTTTTTTCTCCCCCATCACGGCAAAACTTGCCTCCTCTTGTACCTAGATATCTTTTCTGTAAATTAGTCTGTGAGAGCTGGGCATGGTGGAGCATGCCTGTAATGCCATCTAATCCGGAAGCTGAGGCAGAAGGTTTGGAAGTTCAAGGCCAACCTGGGAAACTTAGTAAGATGCTGTCTCAAAATAAAATAAAAAGGGCTGACGATGTAGATCAGTGGCAGAATGCCCCTGGGTTTGATCCCCCAGGAACACACACACACACACACACACACACACACACACCTGAGAAATCAATGATGGCAACTTTGAGATGCATTCCTCCAGAGAAGGGCCAACTTAGTGCCTTTCTCTTCCCTACTGGTTTTGGTTTGATGTACCAATTCCAGGCTCAGCTTCCCCTCACACCATGATCCAAGGTGTGTATCTGCAAGTAGGGCCATTCCGTACAACTTCACCCTTACTGGAGCCTGTGGGTCCCTGTTGGCTCCTTCTAATCTGGCTCCATCTAGCCAGAAGCTCCAAATCTGTACCCAGCTTAGAACCTCAGTGCCCAGCCTGGCTTGCTGTGGCTCCCTCCTGGTACCTTGGCACTCCTGTGCCACCTGTCCCTTGGCTCCCTGATGAACTCCTTTGGCATCTCCAGGCCAGACCACGTTATGTTCTTATCCATTCCTGTGGCTGTGGGAAAGGGATCTGGGGAAACTCCTCAGCCTTTTTGGATACCAACTACGCCTCAAGATATGTGTATTATTGTCATTTAAAAGTCCTAGTCCCTGGTGTTATATTTTATAGTAGAGCTTCCCTAAATTACCTTCAATGAGCTGATGTGCCAGATTCACTCACAGTGCACTCCATCCCTTCTCTTTTTTTGTGTGTGGAACTGGGGGGGTTGAACCCAGGGGTATTCTACCTCTGAGCTCCACCCCAGCCCTATTTCTTTTTGTTCTTTATTTTGAAACAGGGTCTCACTAAATTGCGGAAGACCTCGCTAAGTAGCTGAGGCTGGCCGCGAACCTGGATCCTCCCACCTCAGCCTCCCAAGTACTGGAATTACAAGCGTGCGGCCTTCTAGAAGCTCCCAGAAAGTCCTGTCCAATGGGGTCCCTGCCAGTGGAGTTTTACGCTTAACAAAAGTCAAAGAAGTTCATTTCCATGTCTGTTTATGACCATTGTAATTATTAGACTTTTGTAACTTAACATTGTATAAAGCTATGAAATAAAAGTGAAACTCAAAAGTTAAAAATAAATAAATAAAAGTCCTAGTCATCTGGATGCCTCCGAATTTCTCCACCTCCATGTCCATTCTTGGGAGGTTTGTCAGTTTCTCTTTTTCTTTACTTTCCAGTGTGTCTTTATCTTGCCCCATACAGACTCCACCAAAACAGCTTATTATAAGGTCACAAAGACTACCACCATGCCAAACGCAGGGCTTACTTCTCAGTTTTGAAATTACTTAAAGCCCCCTCGGTACTCAGCGCATTCCCTTTCTCATGGAAGTAATTCTGAAATTGGAAAACAATATTCTCCCAGAATATTGTCTTTCTGTCTTTCTGGCCTCTCTTTCTAAGTTTCCTTTGTTCTTCTTCCACTCAATCACCCCCTAGCCCTGTCCTGCACCACTTCTCCTCACCATCTACGGTGTCTCCACGGTGATTTCATCAGCACTATGGCTCTAAATCCTTTGTGCGCCCTATGGATTCCCAGAATTAAACTGGAGCCCCGACCTCTCCTTCACCTCCAGGGCCATCTATCCTATTTGGAATCAGCACTTGGCATATATTCTATGTATCTCAATCTTAACAAACAGAACTCAAAAATAATAATAATAATAATAATAATAATAGTAAATAAATCCTGATTCACCTGGTAAACGTGTTTCTTTTCTGTTGCTCCCCACTTCAAAGCATAGTATCATCTTTGCTTTAGTTGCTCAGATTACAATAATTAATTACACTATTACTTTCATATCATATATGCAATTATGCCACAAGGGCTCTCAGCTTTATCTTGAAAACACATCCAAATTCTAACCTGTCTTCATCATCCCCACTGCTACCACCAATGCCAAGTATATATCATCTACCACTGAGACAAATAAAATAGCTTTTGAATGGGTCTCCCAGCTTTGGATATAATTATAATGATTTTTTTAAAAAATCATTAACCTGATATATTGTTCAGATATTTTTTATACATTATTTATATATATAATATATTTATTTCTATTTTCCTGGTAGTAAGTTTTGTAAGGGCAGAAACAGTCCCTGTCTTAACAGACTTCATTTGCCAGGGCCTGCCTCAGTCCTGGCTCAGAGTAAAGAGTCAGTATATATCTACTGAATAGTAAATGAATAAAGATATAATCACTGGGCATGGTGATACATACCTGTAATCCAGTACTTGGGAGGCTGAGACAAGAGGATTGCAGGTTCAAGGCCAGCCTCAGCAACTTAGCAAGACTCTCAGCAACCTTGTGAAATCCTGTTTCAAAGCCAAAAATAAAAAAGAGCTGGGGGTATATCTTGGAGGTAGAATGCCCTGAGTTCAATCCCCAGAATCAATGTGAAAAAAAGAACCATCATGAAATATGGTATACCAGATAATAGGGAAAAAATAAAATTATATGTAATAAAGGGATTACATCAAATTTTATGGTGGGTATAGTAACATACAATGCCCCCCATAAAAGTAACATGATTTTTATATTATAGGTATATTCATAAAACATCTTTTCATCTGTATTTTTGTCTTTGTAAAATATACATAAAATAATTGTCAATTAATGGTATATATTTATGACAAGTAACGATCATAATAAATATACACATCAGATTAAATGGCACCTTAGTACAACAGTAAAAAATTTTGGAGTACTTGTTAGGTGCTAGGTATTAACACACTCAATTTTACCTTACCAAAAATATATTTTGCTTTTTTTGATGTGTTTAAAATTTTATAAAGTATTTCAAATTAAACTTTATTAAATTTTATGTTCTGTGATAACAAAACTAATTACCAATGAATAATAAAACTCCAAATAAAACTCACGAAAATTACAGCAAAAACATTTAGAAGTTAAATAAAAGCAACCTTCTAAATATGTAGTTGATATTAGCAGGACTAGTTCTAATTACAGCCTACTTAGAAAACAACAAAGCTGAAAAGAAAACTTATCAAAACATACACAAGGCAAAACTTAATTATGAAATGGGTTCTAAACATGGAATCAAGTTTTTAAGCAATTAAACACAGAATAACAAGATGAACATAATAAGTGTAGGAGAAAAGAAATAGTAAAAGCAATCAGAAAACAATTAATTAAAAAGCAAGAAAAAAAGAAAGCAAAATTGGCACTCATTTTCCAGAGCTATTTCTCTGTTGCTTTTTAAACCCATCTAATATAAAAGAGCTACACATTTCCAAAGAATGAACTTCATTTTTGAACCTGATGTTTGAGATAGTCTAAGTATCTCAACACATTGGAACAAACATTTAAAAAGAAGTTGAGTTGAAGCCGGGAGCAGTGGCATATGCCTATAATCCCAGTACTCGGGAGGCTGAGACAGGAGGATTGTAGGTTGGAGGCCAGCCTCAGCTACTTAGCAATACCTTCAGAAACTTAATAAGACCCTGTTTCAAAATAAAACAAAGCAAACAAAAAAACCCGAATAAATAAAAAGGGCTGAGGGTGTAGCTTGGAGGTAGAGCACCCTGGGTTCAATCCCTAGTAAATAATAATAATAATAATAATAATAATAATAATAGTAATTTGATTTGGAAAAAAACCTCTGTAAAGGCAATGTGTGGCCTTCACCATTTGTCTATTTATTCAACAAATAAAAGTGTATATATTTATAGTATTCAAGACTTTTAATATATGTTTACATTATGGAATGGCTAAATTGAGCTAATATATGCATTACCCCACAAACTCATCAATTTTTGTAGTGAGAACACTTAAAATGCGATTAGCAATTTTCAAAGATATAATGTGTTATTATGAACTCCTGTCACCATGTTGTAATTCGATCTCTTGAACTTATTCCTTGTAACTGAAATTTAGTACACGTTGGCCAATATCTGTTTCCCCAGCACCTCCCCATCGTCCTTGCCAGCTCTTGGTAACCTCCATTCTATTTTATACTTCTGTTTGTTCAACTTTGTTAGATTCCTTATATAAGAGAGATAACGCAGTATTTGCCTTTCTGTGTCTGGCTTATTTTTTGTTTGTTTTTTCTTTTAATATATGGATTTTTCTTTTAATATATGAAAATTCTTTATCCGTAAACTCTCATGTCTTTATACTTTTACTGGTGCATTGTAATTACACATCATAGTGAGGTTCAAAGTGATACATTCATATATGCATACACCGGCTTAATTCATTTAAAATAATGCCCTCCGGGTTTATCTATGTTGTTGCAATGACAGGATTTCCTTCTTTTTTGAGGCTGAGTAACATTCCACTGTGCAGATATGCCACATTTTCTTCATCCATTTGTCCTCGGATGCACACACAGGCTGATTCCATATCCTGGCTATTGTGAACAATATGTTTTGTCCCCTCACGCCCACCGTTTTTTATTTGTTTGTTTATTTGTTTGCTTGTTTTTTCATCACTAGGATGAGATTCTTCTTAGTACTCTACTTAACATCTTGTGCATTTCACGTTGTTTCCAATCTGGCTGTCCCGTGGGCAGTATTCCTAATCCTGCCTGACCACAGGGGTTTTTCTTTCTATGGCTTTCAACAGCTTTTTCCCAAGCCTTAAATATTTTCTCATCAACATGCACTCATCCTTACGTAGCTGAACATTTAGAGAGGACCCGTTTTGGGTATCCAAAGTTCTTCATCTGTGAACTCTCTTGTCCTTGGTACCCTATCCTGTGAAGTCTTGCTGCATTGTCCTCCCTAGATACCCAACTGCTATGGAGACAGCTGGGCTGGGCCTGGATCTTTCCTCCCCCATACTGTAGTCTGGAAATGTACCCCAGTTAGTAAGCTGTGGCAACTGGATGGGTTATCCATTTATTTCTAATTTCTCAGTGATCACTGCCTTTGTTGCCTGGTGTCTCATGTCTTGAAAAACAGTATTATACATATCTTGTCTGTAAGTTAGTTATTACAGGCAAGAGAATAAACCTGGTCCCTATCACTCAATCGGAGGCAGGGAGCCAAGGTTTCCTATCTTGTTTTTATTCTTCAAGGGTATTTTGGTCCTTCTTAGCCATTTGTATCTTCATATAAATGTTGTCGGTATCTTCATACAAATGTTGTTCAGTTTGACAAAAACAAAAAACAAAAAACAGAAACTGGCATGGCATTTATTAGAATTTCATCCATACATGAATTTGAGCTACACTGACATCTTTGGTAATTGAATGCAAAGCTATTCCCTCCCAGGCTCTTTATCCATGTGTTAGCTACTGATACTATGCCAGTTCTGGGCTTGTCCTTGACCTAAGCCATGAGAAAAAATAGCAAGAAATCTCACGCACACACTCTTTCCACAGGTTATGGCTTCCCTCTGCAATCATCCTGTTTTTTCTTATTTTTCAGAATCTTTTTTGTGTGCGTGTATGTGTGGTACTGGGGATTGAACCCAAGGGCATTCTACCTCCAAGCTATACCCCCAGCCCTCTTTTATTTTTATTTTGAAACAGGGTCTCACTAGGTTAATGAGAGTCTCACTACTTTCTGAGGCTGTCCTCAGATCTACAATCCTCCTGTCTCAGCCTCCCAAGTATGGGGATTATAGGCGTGCCCACCATATCCAGCTACTTTTCAGAATCTTTAAATAATGCACTTTTTTACTTTTTTTTTTTTTTGTGGTACCGGGGATTGAACCCGGGGCGTTCTACCTCCGTGCTACACCCCGGCCCTATTTTTTATACTTTATTTTGAAACCGGGTCTCACGAAGTTGAGGAGGGCCTCACTAAGTAGAGAGAGAGAGAGAGACAGGGAGAGAGAGAGAGAGAGAGAGAGAGAGAGAGAGAGCTGAGGCTGGCCGTGAACCGGGATCCTCCAGTCTCTGCCTCCCAAAGTATTGGGATTACAAGCGTGCGCCACCACGCCCGGCTCTTTTTTACTTTTTAAAAAACTTCATACATTTGAAAGACTAGAGAGGTGAGTGGTCAAGTATTTACTTAACCATAATTATACCAAAATTCTATTCATTTAATAATTTAACTTAGCCTATTTCTTTATATTAACAGTACATCTTTTTGAGAAAATATGGTTGAATTTTGTGTGTGTGTGTGTGTGTGTGTGTGTGTGTGGTACTGGGAATGGAACCCAAAGGCCTTCTACCTCTGGGCTATACTGTGGAAACCTCCGAAAAAAGTAAAAATATGAAAAAGTTAAGTTATGGCCCCAGATAGGGTTAACTTATCGGTCGTTGTAAATTTGGTTGTAAACCCGGCCAAATGGGTCATACTGACCTGGTCCTAACCCGGGTCTGCTGTGCCTATCAGTGGCCATTAACATTCCTAAAGTAATTTCTTTGCTGCATCCCTGTATCTTGCTTGCTTATCTTGAAGAAGACATACGTGACTGCTTACACGGAGCCATCTGTACCTGTTTTCTTTTCCTTATAAAACCCCTGCTCCCTGGAGAAGGGCACAGAGTTAACTCAGAGGTCTGACTTGAGACCTGGGTCTTCATCCCGGCCGGTATTAAAAGCTTCTAATTTGCTTTTAAACTTCTCTCGTCTCTGGTTTTTGCGACAACTCGGTTATGGCATCTTAGTCTTCAACAATACCCCCAGACCTATTTTATTTTTTATTTGGAAACAAGGTCTCATTAAATTGCTGAGGCTACCCATGAACCTGTGATCCTCCTGTCTCAGCCTCCCAAGTACTGAAATTACAAACATGTGCCCCCATGCCCAACTTGAATATTTTTTATGTGTTCTAACAATCGTTGCTTTTAAATTGGTTTGTTTGCAAATATTTAATGCAGTTACTGGGATAGATGAGTTTGTACCTACAACTTTTTTCTTTTGTTTGTTTCCTGTATTTCTTCTTTCCTAATTTTTAAATTACATTTGAATTGGATTATTTGGATAAATGTCAATTATTTGAACATATTTTATAATTCTACTTACTTTCCTATAATATTTCAAAATATATTTTTTCATTATCTTTAGCAGTCACTTCAGGATTAAAATATTTGGTATTATACCCTTAAAATGCTAAAATCTAACAACTGCATAGATTCATTACCTGCCTCTGTTCTATTCATGAATTACTTCTACATTCATTATAAACCTCACAAAACAATGTTACAACTTCTGCTTTAAATATTCATATGTATTATAAAGCCAGGCGTGGTGGCGCACGCTTGTAATCCCAGTACTTTGGGAGGCGGAGACCAGAGGATCCGGGTTCGCGGCCAGCCTCAGCTCTCTCGCTCTCTCTCTCCCTGTCTCTCTCTCTCTCTCTCTTTCTCTCCTTAGTGAGGCCCTCTGCAACTTCGTGAGACCCGTTTTCAAAATAAAGTATAAAAAATAGGGCCGGGGGCTTAGTGCAGAGGTAGAACGCCCCTGCGTTCAACCCCCGGTACCACAAAAAAAAAATATTCATATGTATTATAAATAAATTAAGAGAGAAATCACAAAAAAGCCCTTATTTAATATGGCTTCTAAAGCTTTTAATTCATTTTTGAAGATCCAGGATTTCATCTGGTATCATTTAATATTATTTGAAATTTTCCTTTAAGATTTCTTAGAATGTAGGTCTCTGACAACTCATTTTCTTGGTTTTCCTTTATCTGAAAATGTCTTTATTTTGTCTTCATTCTTGAAACATATTTTACTGGATATTGGATTCAAGTTTGACAATGTATTTTTTTTCTTTTAAAACTTTAAAGATATCATCACACTTTCTCCTGTTCATAATATTTGATGAGAAGGCAATTATTAAGTGAATCTCATTGTTTGCCATATTTAATGGTTTTTTTGTGTTGTTGTTGTTCTTTTGTGGTATGAGGGATTGAACACAGGGGCCTTCTACCTCTGAGCTATATCCCTGATCCTATTTTATTTTCTATTTTAAAACAAGGTCTCACTAAGTTGCTAAGGGCCTGGCTGAGTGGCTGAGGCTAGCCTTGAACCTGTGAGCCTCCTGTCTCAGCCTCCCAAGCATGAGCCACTACACCCCACATGAGGAGTAGATTCGTCTTCCGGCTTCACCATTTGTTCTTTTCCTTTAACAGTGTGATTATCAACTCCTTCGTCATGTTCATTTATACTGTTTTGTGTTCATTATTCATACTGTATCTCTAAGTATTTTTTTTAATTTGGAAAATTTGGGTTGTTTTTATTTTTTTCTGCGCCAAGCTCTCCCTCTTCTAGAATTCTAAGTTTGTTCGATGTGTCTTACTGTCTTGTTACGGATTGAATGTTTTATCTCCTCAGGATTGATGCCCTATTCCCAATAAGACTCTATGTAGAGATAGGACATGTGAGTAGTTCATGTATGTTAAATAAGGTCATACAGGTAGGGCCTTAATCCAATAGGATGGGACTCTTAGAAAAAAAAAAAAGGGGGACACCACAGTATTCTCTCTTCACAATGTGAAGACACAGGAAGAAGCAGCCATGTGCAAGTCAGGAACAGAGCCCTCACCACCAACCAACCCTGCCAGACCTTAACCTGGGACTTCTAGCCTCCAGAACTGTGAGAAAATAAATTCCTGATACTGAAGTCACCCAGTCTACGGTATTTTATTATGACAGTCCATGATGACTACAGACCTGGAGCTATTTTTTTTTCTTTTTCTTTGTGTGTGTGTGTGGTACTGGGGACTGAACTCAGGGGCATTCTACCTCCGAACTACACCCCTGGGCCTATTTTATTCTTTATTTGGAAACAGGGTCTCACTAAGTTGCGGAAGGGCCTCACTAAGTAGCTGAGACTGGCCGCGAACCTGTGATCCTCCTGTCTCTGAGTATGCGCCCCCACGCCCAGCTCAGTTTTATTTTTGAAACAGGGTCTCACTAAGTTGCTGAGGCTGTCCTCGAACCTGTGATTCTCCTGTCTCAGCCTCCCAAGTACTGGATTACAAGCCTGCGCCACCATGCCCGTCTTTTTTTTTTTCTTTTTTTTGATGGACCACAGACCTGGGAGCTATGTTTGTTTTTATTCAACCTTTTGTGATTTCTCCACGTTTCATATTAAATAATTTCTATTTATCTATATTCAACTCCATTAGCTCTTTCCTTTCAAACATCCATTTATGCTTTAAGTACACCCAGGGAATTTATTTCTGGCATTGCATTGTTTTACATCGAGAACTTCTACTTGTCTCTTTTTAAACAAAGATTGCTATCGCTTCTCGGAATTCTTATCTTTGCATTTACTTCATAGTGGGTCTCGGTTGATTTTCTCTTCTGATTGTGTATTAAACTATCCTTCTTCATGTACCAGGCAATTTTGTTTTTTTTTTTTTTTAGTTTGTGCTATTTTTCTCAGAATAGGCCTTTTTTTTTGCAGTCTACTATGTTGGTTGGATTTGAATTGCAAGCTCAAGTTCCTTTGGTGGCACCTATAGTTTTAGTTCAGATCTTCTGTTCTTAGCTTAGGTACTCTCTGAGTCTTCTCTAAGTTTGTGTGATTCTGAAGACAGAACTGTAGGTGGACAGACCTTTGAGTCCCCTTGTCATTATTGATTTTCTGGGATCTTGCCATTGCCTCCTGTGGTCCCAGTTCTCTAAACTGAGTTTTCTAGTTCTCCAGGACAGAAATACTTGGAGTATTCTCCATCAGCACCCCAGTGACTGCACTAAGTACCATGAGCACCTGAGCTAAGGCAGAAACAGAGAGTCAAATATTTTATTCATCTGCTCTTCTCCAGCTGTGTCCTGCCCGTCTTAGTCATTCTGCTTCTGTCCCTTCTCCAGCACCTGTACGTAGTTGCTTTTGCACTAGGTCCAAAAAATTGCAGTTTTGTCTTAGAGCAGCTCATACTTAGGTACTTAGAATGTCAGGACTGTCAGAAGAATTTTTTATTGAAGTGGCATTTTGTGCCTTAATTTTATTTTCCAAAATTTTCTTGTTACATAGAAATGCAAGTTACTTATTTACATCATATGACTGTGCTTGGCATCTATGATAAAGAGTTGTTTTGCTTTGTTCTTAATTTCTTATTTTATCAAAATATTATTTAGAATATTTTTCACTTGGAACTGGACATTTTGCTTTACTGTTTATGTGATTGCTTAAATTTCTCTTATTAATTTTGGTTCTGTGATACTGTATAATCACAGAATATATCTATAAAATTTACAAAATTCTTTCTTTGGGGTTTATTTTAATTTGTGGGATAATACGAAATAAATAATTTACAGATTTCCTCATGAGTATATAAAAATACAATTTATTCTCTGTTGGAGCTCAAAATTAGTAACACAGTAATAATAATATGAATAGTATTAATAAAAGTCTTCAGATCTGAATTTTTGAGTCAGTATTCATTTTAAATGCAGTAAAGAAAGACTCAAAATATTTTGTGTGTTTTTATTTGATTACTTATGTCTTTACTAAGGTATCTATCTGCTTTGTAGCATAAATTTATTTATTCAAAAAATATTTAATGATTTAATCCATAAACCAAGAAAGCACT
The DNA here is from genome assembly GCA_004027185.1 of Glis glis. Classification (NCBI taxonomy): domain Eukaryota; kingdom Metazoa; phylum Chordata; class Mammalia; order Rodentia; family Gliridae; genus Glis; species Glis glis. The sequence continues at coordinate 30,576 of PVJS01021570.1, forward strand.
GCTAGATAAATGATCCTGTGGGTTTACCCTTTTTTTTTTTTTTTGGCGGTACCGGGGATTGAGGTAGAATCCAGGGGCGTTCTACCTCCGCGCTACACCCCTGGCCCTATTTTTTATACTTTATTTTGAAACCGGGTCTCACAAAGTTGCGGAGGGCCTCACTAAGTAGAGAGAGAGAGAAACAGGGAGAGAGAGAGAGAGAGAGAGAGCTGAGGCTGGCCGCGAACCCGGATACTCCGGTCTCCACCTCCCAAAGTACTGGGATTACAAGCATGCATCACCACGCCCGGCTGGGTTTACCCTTATGAACAAAAAATTTCCCATTTTTATCTTTTTTGTAATTTTTCTTGAATTTTCCCTTTTTCTGATATTACTATTCTAAATCATATTTTATATTAATTATTGAAACCCATTTCTTTTATTTTTGCTTTTTAGTCTTCCTATTTCTCTCTCACACACTCTGTTTTCCTTGATAAAATAAAACACAGATTTTAGCTTAAATTTAGTAATCTTGCTTTTTCTTTTTCTTTTTTTTTTTTTGCGGTACTGGAGATTGAACCCAGGGACATTCTTCTCCGAGCTACACCCCCAGCCCAATTTTTTATTCTTTATTTTGAAACAGCACCTCACTAAGTTGCAGAGGGCCTCACTAAGTAGCTGAGACTGGCCATGAACCCGGATCCTCCGGTCTCAGCCTCCCAAGTACTGGGATTACAAGTGTACGCCCGGCTTGATTTTGCTTTTTTTTTTTTTTTGTGGTACTGGGGATTGAACCCAGGGGCATTCTACCTCTGAGCT
>PVJS01021571.1:0-31371 GCA_004027185.1 Glis glis
AATAAAGTATAAAAAATAGGGCCGGGGGTGTAGCGCGGAGGTAGAACGCCCCTGGGTTCAATCCCCGGTACCGCAAAAAAAAATTAATTAATTAATTAATTAATTATCTAATTCTGTGACATAAAGAAAATCTCAGCCATTCTCAAAGAACTGGAGTCAAGTCACCACTGAGCCCCGTAGCTTATTTTATGCCCATTCTCTAGGCTGTAGAGTGAAGATAGCCTCTTTCACTATCAATAATATCATTTAAATTTAGATAAAGAGAGACAATGGGAGAGTAAAAAGGTGGGTAGGGTATTTATTCCTTAGTAATATTCTGAAACTAAGTAAAATTATACAATTTGAAAAGCAAAATTTCACCCATCTTTTCCGAGTGTAAAAGCCTAACATGAGGACAAAACTGGAAAGCAGACAGAAGGAAGGTGTGAAATATGGATATCTACTTCAATGATAGCAGAAAAAAATAAATATCATTCCCGCATAGACAAATGTGACTATTTTCCATTTAACTTTCTAATATATCCTCCACAATTTAGCCTAAAAATAATGATGCAAAATTATACATATGTTAATTAAAAATAACAGAAGTATTCTCTATGTGTTAATAATGAAATAAGAACTATATACAGCTTAACCTATATTAATGTGAACATAATGATATAGAATAAATTTCACCAGTCATATCTATAATATGAAGATATGTCAACATTTGTCTTCCTACCAAATTTCTTTGCTATTTCATCAAACTGTACAGAGTAGATATCCAAGTACTCCTTTTATGCCACCTAAGATGTTTTATGATGTAATCATAACCCATATTTTTAATTTTAACAGCTACTTCTGTACATAATTTTTGTCAAGCAACTGAATACAATATAATCTCAGTAATCAAGACCTAGTACAATTGAATGTGTGTATGTATATGCACACATATCAAATATTTTGGACCTAAATATGTGATCATGTACATACATGTGTATATGTGGCAAGTGTGCAAAATATCTACATACTAATCCATATTAGTTCTCTTAAATTGCAGTGTTGTTTGTATGCATTATCATTATAGAAACTTAATTAGTTGTTAGTATGTCTGTTTTTTCAAGAATATAATTTTGTTTTTATCATGGATCATCTTTTTTTACCTTTGTTACTGAAAAATAACTCAGTTCCTTGCATGTTACCAACATTCAATAATATCTGTTGAATTAATAAATGTCCAAACTTTAAAATGTGTTACAAACTTCTGGTTCCTCCAAGCTGCCAGACTGCTAAAAGCCTTCATTTAGTACAATGCTTTCATTCTTCCTTCAATCTGGAATCTCATTTGGTCTTGATTTTACCTGCTTGTGTATGGTGTTGATGTAATGATTAAAAGGATATACATCATTGAAGTGGTCGCTAGGTTTGGAAATAAAAAGTCTAGGTATTTAAGATGTGCTTTCTGCTATAGGTAGCATACATGTGATGGTCAGATGTTAAAGTCAATCCAGGTCAGCTCATGATTGAGTTTCAATTTCTTCACTTAATAATGGATTAACTTTAAATTTATTTTATTTTTTGGTATATTCTACTTAATGCCAGGTGCCTGTTTAATATCTAAGGAAAGTATGATTATTTACTGTTTATTTTGCCAGCTGAAATCAAGTTGATTCAAACTATTAGCTACTGGAAAAAAAGGCAGGAAAACTTTGCGATTTAAGATAAATTACTTTTGAAGTAAGCCAAAAGTATTTATAATCATGGCAGTATGTATTAACAAGGTAGGCCCCACATCCAACTCTGCTTTGAAAGCTGGGACAACAGCAAAGGCAGAATAAGAAAACAACTACAGATGAGAAATTTAGAGTGTCTTGGGAAGTACATTTTGAATATACACTAAGGCAAATGGATATTTCCTCAGCTATTGCAAATGTACATGGTTCACAGGAAGCACTAACTCAGTCCTGAACAATGTGTGAACAGCACAATGTACAGATTTGCACCTTGTTGCAGGAATTCATGAATAGGTGGAGTTTCTTTTTCATTACATTTCTAGTTACCCATAAACTACCAAGAGTTCTTAAACCTTGATAAATATTCCCAGGCCTGGAAAATGCATGAAGAGTGATGAGGTGCTATTTTTATTTGTTTATTTTTTTATTTATGAACTCACAGTTTCCTTTAGATCAAATCGTTCCAAATAGGCTCCAGAAAAATTTCACACACACACACACACACACACACACACACACACACACCTATAATTTCTCTATATAAACAGACATATCTTTGATATTTACATCTATTAACATGAGAAAAATTGCACATGTAGAAATTGTAACGCAGAAGACAAAGGAGGCACATACCAATATTAATTTCTTTTACTCATGTATTACCTTTATACCGTTTCAACCTACATTTGTTCATTGAAAACTCGGGCTTCTTTTATAAGTTATTGAAATGTAAAATCATTTCTACAGTATTTTCAGTGATTATGCCATAAATTTAAGTCTGATGAGCTGACTAGTATTTTCAGTCGTTCATTGTTTGTGTTTATATATTAATAATAATGATAATGAATTTGGCATGTCATAAAACATACCATATTGAAATGATATATACCATTTAAATAAATCATTTTGTTAATAGAATCTAAGAGTTCTTAGAATAGTAAAAACTTTAAAAAAGATCCTTAAAGGATCTCTATTGAAAAACAATGTATTCTCATATGTTTGAAAATAAATAAAATTCTATCTGATGAGGGAAATAAATTAATGATTTCTGAAGCTTTCTGCAACTCCTGTGCTCTAATATTCTTTTTTTTATTTGCCTATATTTTTAAAAATTGCTTATACTTTTGTTGGTGCAATGTAACTATACATCATAGTGGGATTCAAAGTGATACAAACATACATGCACACATACATCTCTTGATATATTTCCCTCCACATACCTTCCCCTCACTTCCTCCACCTCATCGATATTAGTGAGACTGGTAGTGAAACCTTATATGGACATAACCTTTTTTGAACTGTTCTTTTCCTCAGTCCTAGTTTTCCCCATCCCTCCCTACCTCCTCCAAGCCCCTTCCAGTATTCTATTTTCTCTCTGCATTTGACTGAAGTCCCTTTTGCTTCCTATTTTTGTTCTAGATCCCACTTATGAGAGAAAACATATGACCCTTAACTTTCTGAGATTGGCTGATCCCACCTAGCATAATATTCTCAAGTTCCATCCATTTTCCTACAAATGACATAATATTGTTGTTCTTCATGGCTGAGTAAAATTCCATTTGTATACATACTACATTTTTGTTATCCATTTATCTGTTGATGGACACCTTTGTTGATTTCATAATTTGGCTCTCGTAAATTGTGCTGCTATAAACATGGGTATGCATGTATCCCTATAGTATTCTAACTTCAGAAAACAAATAATCTGATCAAGAAGTGGGCAAGCAAAATGAATAGACACTTCAAGAACGAAGAAATACAAATGGCCAATAGATACATGAAAAAATGTTCAACATCATTAGCAATCAGGGAGATGCAAATCAAAACTACTCTAAGATTTCATCTGACCCAATTAGAATGGCAGTCATTAAGAAGTCAAACAACAACAAATGTTGGCGAGGATGAGGGGAAATTGGGACTCTTCTACATTGTTGGTGGGATTGCAAACTAGTTCAACCACTATGGAGATCAGTGTGGAGATTCCTCAGAAAACTTGGAATGGACCCACCATATGATCCGGCCATATCATACCAAAGGGATTGAAACCAGAAAACTACAATGATATATGCATACCCGTGTTCATAGCAGCACAATTCACAGTGGCCAAATTATGGAACTCACCTAGGTGCCCATCAATAGATGAGTGGATTACAAAATTGTGGGAAATACACACAATGGAATTCTACTCCAATGTTCTATATATGTGCAGAAACTTGAAATTCCTCTCAACTAAATGTATACCAAAAAACTTTTTTATAGTTTATTCTTAATTTGGTACTTAATGTCCAAATGTGAATATTGTAGGAAAGAAAAGAGAAATTCTACCATAATCACATCTACTTGAAAGAGGTTTACTCTTATGAGGAAGAAAAAAGATAACTTTGAGTTCTGACTTTTGAGCATGTCAATTAACTTACTGTGGCCTCATTTCTTTTTCAATTTTTGAAATGGGGATAATAATTCTAAATAATTCTACAGGCTATTTTAATTGTCCAATAAAATTTAGTTTTTGAATGTTATCAAAATGTAACATTGCACAGTCTGATTCTGTGTTTGTAAGACTCCTTCCCCATTGTCTTCCCCTCTTCCACTAGTGTCTTTGTAATTGTAACACTCTGTTTTAAGCATGTCCTATGAATTCATCCTTGACTCCTCTCTTTCTCTCACACTCCACATCCAATTCAGGAGAAACATGTTCAAATTATTTCCCAACTCCAACACTGTTCCTCTTCCTCATTACCACTCCTAAAATCTGTATCTAATACTTTTTACCCAGTTTATGAACAATGTTTGCCAAATGGTCACCCTGTTTCCATCTTGACTTCTGACTCTACTTTCAATATTACATCCAGAGCGATCCTTTTAAAATACAAGCCAAACCATGTCCTCTACTTAAAATGTTGCAATGGATGTCACTGAATTTCACACAGAGTTGAATACATAGTCATCACTATTGTGGTTCCTACAGCTTTACTTAGGAGTGAGTTTCCTCTCTGAGTTCAAATCCTGTGACTAACTCCATGATAGCTGCCCCTCAGGAAGCCAGTTTTTACTTTTCTCCTAGCATTGTGCATTTCTGATTTCCTCTCCGGTTTTGTCCTTCCCCTAGATGTATGCAGCGCTTCATTATATGAGGTCTTGCAAAAATGTCCATTTTTCAGTAAAGTCTTTTCAATTTCACTCCAATTCTTTCTCCCAATTGTAATTTGCCTGATTTGCCTGCTTTTTGATTTGCTTTTCCATAGCACTTGTCAATACCAAACATACCATGTGCTTTTCAAATTTGTTTATTGGATGTGCAGTCCAATGGAGGGATTTTTGTGTGTTTTCTTCACAACTGTATTTCTAATAGCAGTGTAGTTCAGTAAATATTTGTTAAATAAATGTCTCAAGGAAAAGTGTATGTTTTGTTTTACTAAGGTTTTTGTGTTCATTTTCTTTTTATTTATTTATTTATTTATTTATTTGCGGTACCGGGGATTGAACCCAGGGGCGTTCTACCTCCGCGTTACATCCCCGGCCCTATTTTTTTTTATACTTTATTTTGAAACCGGGTCTCACGAAGTTGCGGAGGGCCTCACTAAGTAGAGAGAGAGAGAGAGAGAGAGAGAGAGAGAGAGAGACAGGGAGAGAGAGAGAGAGCTGAGGCTGGCCATGAACCCGGATCCTCCGGTCTCCGCCTCCCAAGTACTGGGATTACAAGCGTGAGCCACAACGCCCGGCTTTTGTGTTCATTTTCTATTCATGCCATAAGCAGTTACTATAAACTTGGTGCATAACAAATCACAAATTTATGATCTTATGTTTGTGTAGGTTAGAAGCCCAACACATATTTCACAGGTCTAAATTCAGGCAGACCTCAGCACATCAGCATTCTTTTCTGGTGGCTCTAGGGGGAAAATTTCTCTCTGCTGTTTCCAACTTCTAGCAGCTACCCACATCCTGTGTTTTGTGGCTGTCTCCCTCTATTTTTCAGTTAGCAATATTACATCTCCTTCGGACTCTGATTTCTTCTTTCTCACATTTAAGGAAAATTGTGATGACTGCGTGCCCACCTGGATCTATTCACTCTGTTTGAAGATCAGCTGATAAGTAAATGTAATTCTAATAGGGAACTAATTCTCAATTGCCATGTGCCTTAACATATTTAGCTGGTCTTGCAATCAGGCCATTATTCTCCTTAATATCCCTTCTACCTGTACTCTGGAATTGCTCTCCTTCTTTGAGGGCCTTGATTCAACTCACATTTCTGCTCTGAATAAGTTCACCATTCACTTCCAGCTGACACATTCAAAGGACAGTCTTCGACCCTCACATTGTGTTAGGCATCTACAACATATAAAGCCTGGAGCTTAAGCAATGTTTTAAACTTTACAGTAGTCTTCTTTTTTGCTTTATATGAAAAAATAAAATTCCTTTCTATCTCTTCTCTTACCACTGAAATGTTCTTGTCATTTTTTTTCAAATTCTTATTGAATAAACCCTCTATTCAAATGTCGGAGCTTCTCTAATGGAGAAGTTCCCTCATAGTTTTACAATTACTGAGCATCTACCTTCACATTTGTAGCTTTATATTCAGACTACACTGATTGTTAGAATTGTTTTCCACTGATTTTAAATACCTTCGGTTGTTACAAAGGATCTTCAATATATTGTCTGTATTTGTCATTCACTCTGAAAATCTTTTTTTTCCTCCTTTGATGTACCACATTTGCTTAATGGCATGGAGATATTCCAAATCATCCATAACAAAAACGTGAAATCAACCCTGTCTTGAATGCTCTGCATCTGCCTCTCCATTTATCTCTGAGAAATCTCATTTATAACACTTTAAGTACACCTGGATGTTTTACTCTTGTGCTCTTTATTGATTTATTTAAAATCTTCAACATTTCTCTTGTTTTTCTTACTTTCAGTTTCTTAAGTTATATTTAAATGTCCATATATGACTGTAAAGTCTACCCATAGTATTGGTGAGAAATTGGTTTCAAGACCCTCTGAAAATATCAAAACCCATGGATGCTCAAATCCTTTATATAAAATGGCATAGTAATTGTGTATAATTTATGTATATTCTTGGTGTAGTTGAAATCATCTCTAAGTTACTTATAGTACCTAACACAACATAAATGCTTTTAAATTGTTGATATACATATATATTTTTTTTCTCTCATATGTGGAAGCTAAGGAGTAATTGGGATACCAGAGGGACTTCAGATACTGGAGGAGAAACTCCATTGGAGTGAGAGAGGTGGTCTAGGGGAAGGTGTCCTGGGAGGAGAGGGAGAATCACTTCCATAGACATTATGTACATATGTGAGAATACCAAAGCCAATCTCAATATCATGTATGGGGAAGGGAGAGGAGTGGGGAGGGAGACAGGAGAAAGCCCACCATGCGCTGTGTGCGTGTATGTCACTATCACGATGAAGTGCATTATGATGGGAGAATATAATGCACCAATAAAATATTAATAGGTGCATATTAGCCTTTTTTATTCCAATTTTCTCTGTTCCTTTTCTACTTATGTTGACTACAAACATCATATAGATCACTTCAGTTTCTTATTTTATCTGATATTTATTTTGATATAAAATATCTATATTTATATTTAATATATAATTTCTGGTTTATTTCTATTTAAATATACTGTCTTATTATTTGTTTTCTATTTGGTCCACTTGAAGCTTTATTCTCCCCACTTGATTTATTTTAAAATAGGTATATTCCAAAAATAATTTGTATTCAAATAAAATACTACATGATAAAATTCTTTATGTATAAAGATGGTTTTATATTTTCTCAAAATTGCACTCAAGAAATATCACTGCCTTATCTCTTCATAGAATCATAATTTTAGCTTCTTTTCCTATTTTACTTTACTGAACCAATATATCAAATCCTAGTACTGAGTTATCTTTTAAGAACTCTTTTCTTTCATTTGTTTCTTTTTTGGAATTACTGTTTTAAGAAATGTAATATTACACATTTTTTATTGAAGGCCTTACGGATTTATTTTTCTTCTACAAATTATTTCTGAAAAAAAGTATCAGAATTTATACAAAAAGAAGCTTAAGTTGGTAAGTGTTCAATTTTTATACTTATATACATTATATATTACTTTGGGAAGATTTTTAAAATATACCTAACAATTAGAAATGTACCTAAGAATTAGAAAATTTCTTTATTTGACAATACTGTGACTATATTTTGTGATAATACTGGTGATGTGGACAAAATATCTTAAAAAATTTCACTTAAATGTCATGTACCAATGCCCTATTCTTACCCCTCATCAAAGATTGGCTTATTTTCACCAGGCTTTGAGGTATTTCCACCAATTATAGTGAAGGATTAATGAAAACCACATACATTTGGTACCACATATAGTTATGCAAGTTGAATTTTAAATTTTACTTATATATTTCAATAAAATATTTGATAAGTAGTTAGAATTAGAATTTTAAAATATTTGATAAGAAATTGGAATTAGAATTTTCAAAATTTTACATTAAAAATAAAGTAAATATTAAAGATATTTGAAAAAAGAAAGTTGTTAAAACTATGTTATTAAACTAAGTTTAGAGAAACTATGAAATAAAATCTAGAATGATATATAACAATTCTCTCTGTTGTTATTAAATGTCTTTAAGCTATAACTGTTAAAAGGAACCTGAAGGTAAGAATGAAGGTTTCATCATAGTTATGTTAGTATGAAAATATATCATAAATAATCAGTAAAATAAACACAGTGGAACAAGCTAAATCTTTTGACTTGTACGAATAGTTTGGCAAACGAATATTGAAATTAAAATTTTAAAATATGTGCATTAAACAAGTTGTTTTCTTGATTCTTTTCTTGCTTTTTGATTAATCATTCACCTATACTTTCTGACACTGTTGATTAAAACTTTCTATTATAGGTATGATGGATAATTCTTTATAATCAAAAACAAATTATTTTTTCTGCTATAGTAGTTAGCAGCTTCTGAATTCATTAGATACAGGAAATTTTAATTATTTGACACTGAAATAGAGCAGTTTAAAAGTCTTTTCTCCACCACTTCGCATGGTCTTTCATAGGTATATTGGAAATCTGCAAAACCTTGTGTACATAATATCAACATTATGAGAACTATCTCTCCAAAATGTATCATAAATTTTAGAAGTATGGTCATATATCCGCTAATACTCATTGGATTTTATAAAATATGTGAACTTGCTGGGTGTGGTGGCACACACATGTGATCCCAGTACTTGAGAGACTGAGACAGATGGATTACAGGTTTAAGGCCAGCTTCAAAAGCAGTAATTTCTTCAAAACATGCAATATTTATGTATTATTTTAGCCTCATCTCTATCTTTTTGTATATTAATCTGTAAATAAATATATTTTTCACCTACAGTGCTTTCAAACAATGTTTCTCTGATTGTGTTTTTTTTTCAGTACTGGGAATTGAACACAGAGCATTCTACCCCTGAGCTACCCCCTCAGTCCTATTTCAAGGGTTGTTTGTTTGTTTGTTTGTTTTATCAGGATCTTGCTAAGTTGCTGAGGGCCTCATTAAATTTCTGAGGTTGGCCTTGAACCTGTGATCCTCCTGTCTCAGCTTCCCAACTATTGGGATTACAGGCATGCATCACACTGCCTTTATTGTCTCTTAATTGTCTCTTAATAGGATAAAAAAGTCATTATCCACTAGATTTTTCAAGAAAAGCTTATGGGCACAGAAATCTTCAAGTTATTGAATGTTTAAAACTATCTTTTTAAGCCTTTGATACTTGAAGGACAATTTGGCTAGATATAAAAGCCTGGATTTACACTTTCTATTCTGGAGTTTCTTGAAAATGCTTCTCCACTGTTGCCTTGATTTGAACATTTCTATAAAGATTTTTTCCCCTCAGTTTCCTTTTTCCTGGGAGAGAAATTATAAGAGTTTTATTTAGAAAGTGGAGGCACAGGAGCCGGTCGTGGGGGCCCACGCTTGTAATCCCAGTACTTGGGAGGCTGACAGGAGGATTGCAGGTTTGTGGACAGCCTCTGCAACTTAGTGAGACTGTGTTTCAAAATAAAGAATAAAGCCGGGCGTGGTGGCGCACGCTTGTAATCCCAGTACTTTGGGAAGCAGAGACCGGAGGATCCGGGTTCGCGGCCAGCCTCAGCTCGCTCTCTCTCTCTCTCTCTTTCTCTCTCTCTCTACTTAGTGAGGCCCTCCACAACTTCGTGAGACCCGGTTTCAAAATAAAGTATAAAAAATAGGACTGGGGGTGTAGCTTGGAGGTAGAATGCCCCTGGGTTCAATCCCCGGTACCGCAAAAAAAAAAAAGAAAGAAAATAAGGAATAAATAATAGGGCTGGGGTGTAGTTCGGAAGTAAAATACCCCGGGTTCAATCCCCAGTACCGCAAAGAAAAAAGAAATTGGAGGCACAGTAATAAAAGAAGTCCATGATATAGTCCAGTAAAAGGGTCCAGTTATGAGAGTGAGTGTCTGGAAAAGACCTCTTCCATAGGGTGAGAAATGGAGTGGGACAAAGTAGTTACACTCCAGAGAAAGGGTGGGAAATGATCTGTTTCCTGGAGTGGAAAACACATTGGAGTCTTCCATGCCAATATTCAGCCTGGAAACCTTTCCCCCTAATGCATATATATCTGGGGAGGTCACTACTCCCCGCGCCCCACACAGAGAGAGAGAGAGAGAGTTTAATGTTTACCTGATTCTGATTTTTGTGGTACTGGGGATTGAACCCAGGGGCATTTTACCTCTGAGCTACACCCACATCCCTTTTTATTTTTTGTTTTTGAAACAGGGTCTTGCTAGGTTGCTGAGAGTCTAAGTTTCTGAGGCTGGTCTTGGAACCTGCAATCCTCTCTCTTAAGAACAGTAATTCCTTTCTCTTAGCAGGAGATAATCTATCTTTTGGTTCTTGCTTCTTAAGAGAAAGAGAAAGATGTCAAACAGAAAGCAGGAATGGGAGAATATACAATGTTTATTGAGGGGATTGGGGATACAGTTTAGGAAAAGACCCTAATACAGTTTATGTTTCAGATAAAGGCTCTGAAACAGTCCATTTCTGGCAGTGGAAAACATGCTGGGGCCTTCCACAGGGCAACTTTTGTTCAGTGTGGAAACCCTTCCCTCTAATGCATATGCATTAGGGGAGGTCACACTCTTCTCTGCTTGCACCTTAGTGAGTCTGCATTGTCTTCTCCCCTTCCCACAGGGAGGCAGGTCTAAGTAAGGCCCTGTACTTGGTTCAGCCTTCTGATATCGCTGTAGTTTTCTAATTGTAGCTATTTCATTTAAAAGGGCCTTTTATCCACATGAAGTTTAAGAAAGACCCAGAAGAGCCAAAGCAATTCTCAGCAATAAGAACCATGAAGGAGGCATCATAATTCCTGACTTCAAGTTATACTACAGAGCTATAGTAATAAAAACAGAATGGTATTGACACAAAAACAGACACATAGACCAATGGAACAGAATAGAAGATATGGAAACAAATCCACACACTTAGAGCCAATTGGTTTTCAACAAAGGTGCCAAAAACATACATTTGAGAAAAGACAGTGTTTTCAACAAATGGTGTTGGGAAAACTAGTTATCCATTTGTAGAAAAATGGAATTAAATCCCTACCTCTCACCCTACACAAAAGTCAACTCAATATGGATCAAAGACCTGGAAGTTAGACCAGAGACTTTGAAATTACTAGAAAAGGTCAAAGGACCAACACTTCAACATGTAGGAACAGGTAGAAACTTCCTTAATAAAACTCTCAAAGCTCAGTAAATTAATATAAGAATTAATAAATGAAATAACATTAAACTAAAAAGTTTCTGCTCATTAAAAGAAACCATACTGAGTATAAAGAGAGAGCCTACAGAATGGGAAAGGGTCTTTGCCAGCTATTCCTTTAATAGGGGAGTAATATCTAGAATATACAAAATACTTAAAATACTGAACACTAAAAACCCTAATAACCCAATCAAGAAATTGGTAAATGAATTAAATAGACACTTCATAAAAGAAGAAATACAAATGGCCAATACATTCATAGAAATATTCAACATCATTAGCAATCAGGGAGATGCAAATTAAAACTGAGATTTGATAGCTGAGATTCTACCTAATCCTAATTAGAATGACAATCACCAAGGAGTCAAACAGTAAATTCTAGCAAGGATGTGGGGAAATAGGGACTCCTTTACACTGTTGGTGGGATTGCAAATTAGTGCAGCTGCTATGGAGATCAGTGTGGATATTTCTTAGAAAACTGGGAATGTATATACCATATGATCCAGCTATACCACTCCTGGATGTCTTCCCAAAGGGACCTAAATCAGAATATTACAGTAATACATGCTTATCCATGTTTATAGCAGCACAATTCATAATAGCCAAATTATGGAACTAACTTGGGTATCCATCAACAGATGAATGGATTACAAAATTATGAGTCATAAACACAATGGAATTCTACTCAGCAATAAAGAACAAAATTATGTCTGTAGAACATCATGTTAAGTGAGACTAGCCAGTCAGAGAAAGTGAAGGGCCGCATGATTTCTTTTACATGCAGAAGCTAGGGAGTAATCAGGATACAAGAGAGACTTTAGATAATGGAGAAGAAACTCCAGTGAGACAAGGGAGGTGGCCTAGGAGAGGTTGGATGGGAGAGAATTAATGAGGGAATCACTTCCACTGACAGTATGTACATATATGAGAATACCAATGCTAATCTCAATATTCTGTATGGGAAAGGGGGGAGTTAGGAGGGAGCTGAGGGAAAGCTTACCAAGTACTAGGTGCATGAATTTCACTATCATTATGAACTACATTATGATGCAAAACTATAATGCACCAAAAAATTATAAATACTAAACTAAACTAAAATACAAGAACCTGTTTAACCTCTTCTCTCAGGTGCTTCAGGTTTTGTCCCATTTTAGCCCACCTGCTCAACTATCTAACTACATGACACTTCCTCTGAGATATGTTTAACACCCAAGTGAAGGCAGCTATAAACTGAGGGAGAGGGACAACAAGTTAATCTCACAGGCAGTGGAATCTATTTACTCATGTCTTCTGCAGCAGAGTGAACTCCTTAGTTAATAACTCTAGTTGCCATAGGTTCTGCCCACTGGTATGATCTCCTTCTCTGAGCTCCTTCAGAGCACCTTGTGGAAGTATTGGAGAAGATTCCAGCAAAGACACTATTCAGCCTGTAGGATGCAGCCTGGGTATGCCAATGTCCTTTGAGGTTATGTCTGAAAAAATCCTGGTGTTGAGTTTCTTATTTTGGTTTGAGTCATTGGTGTTTTGTTGATCAATCTGAGTTTTCTTTTCCCCTTCTCCTCTGCTTTGTTTCTTTCCTTTATTTCCTGGTGTTTGCATTTTTGCAGACTTTGGTTAAGTCCTTGTCCATATAGTTTGATTCAAGGAAGCTCTGGTTTGCAGAAAACCAACCTGGAGAACTTGTTGCATCAAGGTGCTCTGTGAATTTTCTCAGCTGAACTGTTAGAGCTGGGTTTATCATTCTATCCAACATCCTTTCCTGGGAGTCTCCCTGATCCCATTTTTATCTGTTTAGCGGCCTTTCGTTTAAATCTAGAAGAAAAGCAGTGGCCAACATTTCTAATATAATTTTATTGATGCATTGCAATCATACGTCATAATGAAGTTCAGTGTGATAGAGACATACAGGCACACAGCTTTGGTAAACTTCCCTCTGGATCCCATCCTACTCCCTCTCCTTCCCCATAAATGATATTGATATTGAGATATTGATAATTTCTTATATATGAAGGTCTTATGTCATTCCAATTCTCTTTCCCTTTTAAAATCTTTGCTAATATTTCCTAGAGGTCTTGAGGATATTTTTGATCTTTAAAGTCTAATATTTTTAATATGTCACTGAGTTGATTGCTGCAGGTAAATTTTCTCAGGAACTTAATGAGCCCTTTCTATTTGTAGATAGAAGTTTTCTTTTATTTTTGGAAAATTCCTTGAATTATACATTAGTTTTAAATATTAGTTTTGTTAAATTGTTTTATTTTGTTGTTCAGGAACTCTAATTAATTGTATATCTGTTGAGTATTGTGTGTGTGTGTGTGTGTATTCCTACTTTTTCCTCTTTAGTTTTTCCTTTTTTTGTTTTTACTTTTTTTCCCTTTTACTTGTTTTGCTATTTCAGTTATTGTCTTTTTAGTTCCTTCCTGCTTTTTACTCAATAACCCATATTAACTTTCTTTGATTTTATTTTCCTTTAACCATCTTGTTATTTCATTGTCATATCATGTTTTTCCTTCCATTTTTTCCCACGAGTTCAATCATCTATCATTGCATTCTTTCAAGATTTTTGTATATATTTTTAATTCTTTAATTCTTAAATTTCTGATTTGAAGTGTTTTAGTTTCGTGTGTGTGTGTGTGTGTGTGTGTGTGTGTGTGTGAAGGCTATATAATTCAACATGTGGTGTTGTGTTAGTTTTCTTCTTATGCTTCTGTGATTTGTGAGTTTTATTTTGGGGGAGGAACAGTAATTACTAGCAGAGTATTATAGTTCCAATTTTCTATCTTCTTCTTTGTAGTAACATTTATGATAATATTCCCTGCATCTCTATACTTTTCAGATAGAAATGATAGTTTGAGGTTGTTTCTAAGATTATAGTTCCAGAGCACATTTTGTCAGATTAAAAGTCACAGTCTATTTAGGTAGATGAATTCTCTCCCTCTCTCTCCCTCTCTCTCTCTCTCTCTCTCTCTCTCTCTCTCTGTTTGGTTCATGATTCTAGGTTTGTTTCCTTTGACATTTTTAATTTTGTTTTCCTGAAGGATCATAAAGACTCCCCTATTTCTTCTTTTACCATTTACCACACTTTCGAAGAGTGTCTCTCCCTTCCTTTTGAATCTTCTCTCTCCCAGTTTTATCACTGTTCCAAGACTGTCTCCTCAAATCCTGTGTACACTTTTAAATCTTTTTTCTGTCATTGGTGATTTAATGCACCTGGACTTTTTTCAGTATTTTTGCACTTAAAAAGGACTTTTTGGGGGTGATTTTATCTCAATTTTTGTTTTCTATCCTAGTTGTACTGAAACTCCTTTCTTCTTTGCCAAGACTTGTATCAGGGATTTGATAAATAGGTATGCTGAGAATTGGTATTTACTTTTCTTACAGGGTATTTAAAATTTTTTATGCTGAAAAAGTGGAAGTTATATGATTTGTTCATTTGTTTGTTATCTGTATAGTTTTGGAGGACAACTAGAGAGATTTGGATTTAAACAATTGCTCAGTTACCTGAAAATACCTTATTGTCCCTTTTTAAAGATAAGAAAACTAAGGATTAGGATATTAGAATAATAACAAAACACAACTTATAAATGGTATAGCCACTTAACCATTTATACTGGCATGGAAATTAAAAATCTAGCTTATACTTGTGGAACATCCAGTCAATATGTGTTATTCATAGCAATTATTCCAGGAAGGCATGGTAGAAGAATAGAAAAGCAAAGTGACCAAGCTGTTTTAGGGAATAATATTATCATATATGGGTCCATGCTATAAGGGACATGAAGGAGTACATTAGGAAAAGATTTTGAGAAGCTCTTTGAGAAGGACTAAGTTGCTATGCTGAAATCAGGGTACAGCACTATGCCCAAAATGAATAAAGTTGAATTTGCTTTCTGAGTTCAGCAAGCCTGCACTATTGTGTTTCTTGTATTGGCTCAAATCTTCCACCACTTTCTCTTCCAAACTATTTTCCTTTTTCAATGAAGCATCACATTATGTTTACTTTATGTGAAGTCAGTTAAATATTAAGTGCACAATTGTTCTTTTCTAATTGGTTTGCAATTATTTTTTACTGTATGGTACTCATGGCAATCATAAACAAAATGGCAATCCCAAAGATCAAAATTATCAGCATTACATGGTTATAAAGTATTCCTCCAGATGATCTAGGGAATGTTTGCTCAAATGTTTTTGTTGTTATCAAACTAAAAATAAACTTTAAATGGCGCTAGATAACTTGAGAAATTCCGGATTCAACATCCAGATATCTGTGAAACCCAGTTGGGGAATCATTGAACTAGGAGAGATAAGAGCTACACATGTTTGGTTTTAGTCCCTCACACAATGATTTGCCAACCAAGTTTATATCACAGTTCCATTTTTTTAGTAATCACATAAGCTTTCTGCCTTGAAACAATGGGACATTTAATTTCAGTTAAGGTTCAGTTCATCCATCATTTATTTATTTATTTATTTATTTATTTATTTATTTATTTATTGTTAGTACTGGGGATTGAACCCAGGGACATTCTACATCCTAGCTACACTCACAGCACTTTTTATTTTTTTATTTTGAAACAGGATCTTGCTAAGTTGCTGAGGGTCTCTCTGAGTTGCTGAGACTGGACTATCATCCTCCTGTCTTAACACCCGGGTATTGGGATTACAGTGGTGCTGTCACCGCACTGAGCTCAATTTCTTCATTTTTCAAACTAAGATCATAGTGTCTTGCTCCATAGATGTTTCTATTAAAAAGAGTATAAATAGTATTTTTTCATATATTTTGTTATGTTAGGACATAAAGAGAATTTTCTTCTTAAACCAATCTTACTTCTTATAGCATTCTAATTTTATTTTATGTATTATCACTTCTAGGAATAATAAGCTATGGAATCTTGGGCATATCATTGAATCTCCCTTTACCTTGGATTGCTTCTTGTAATGCAGGTATAATAACAAATGCACTTCCTAAGAATTGTAGGAGGATTCAATGAGTTAAATCTTTGAAGCTGTTAGGACAGGGCCTGGTCATGTGAACCAGTAGTTCACCACATCCCAGGAGGGTAGATACTTTGCAAAGACCATGCTCTGGGGATGGAATGTTTTCCCCTTTCCTTAGACAAGCCATGCCTTATCTTTTCTCTTCCAAATTTTGCATAAGAATCACCTCTTCCATCATCAAATCCAGTAAGTTGCTCCAAGTCTTTAACAACAGAAATTGGTTGCATTTTACAAAAGCTTGGAGGGATGTAGAATTTGAAAGTAATCTAAAATATTTTAAATAGCTGATAGAATATTGAAAAATTGTTTTAATATAACTTAAAAAATGTGCAGTGTGTTTACTACGGAAGACTTTACTAAAACAATAGTCAAGCTGGGTGTTATTGCCCGTGTTTATAATCCCAGTACTTGGGTGGTTGAAACAAGAGAATCACAGAGTCAAGGCCAGCCTCAGCAACTTAATGAGACCCTGTTTCAAAATAAAAAATAAAAAAGTGCTAGGGGTATAGCTTGGAAGTAAATGCCCCTGGGTTCAATTACCAGTAATTCCCCCATGAAAAAAAGGAAAGAAAAATTATGCTTTTATGTCTTTTTGAACAAACTATACCTAAGCAGTAATATAGAGTAGGACAAATTTATCATGACTTATTATTATAGTTGTAAGTAAGATTAAAAGTTAAGAAATATTCATCTAACTTTTCCTTGTGTTTTTGTCTTCTTAGCATAACTTTAAAAGTTTAAATTTTTAAAATTTTTATTTTGCTTTTCTCAGGGATTGGTAATGGGGTGATAGAGAAGGAAAGGTCTTTCACAGGACATTAAACATTTGAGAAAATAAAGCATCATGGTTTTATAAAATGGTAACATAAGGACTTCATTAGCAATAATAATAACAGCAAAAGTATTACTTTTATGGTGGA
Source organism: Glis glis (assembly GCA_004027185.1). Classification (NCBI taxonomy): domain Eukaryota; kingdom Metazoa; phylum Chordata; class Mammalia; order Rodentia; family Gliridae; genus Glis; species Glis glis. The sequence continues at coordinate 17,427 of PVJS01021571.1, forward strand.
CACAGTAAATGTACTCCAAGTCTCCAGCAATCCTCACATAATCCCAAAATATAAATGCATACTAAATAAGTACATATTTTTCAAATGAGGCCACTGAGACTGAATGAAGTTGACTAACTTCCTCAGGAGCACAACGCTGCAGCCTAGAGCAACATACCTCTTCTGATTGCATCTTCAAAACATTTTCACAGGTTTTTTGTTCTGTTTGTGATTCCTTTTTTCTAATCTCTGGCATTGTGTTGATGATTTTTAGCCCTGAAAGTACACAGGACTACTCTCTTTAGGGTACTCCCTACATCAATTCTTTGATGCTTCCTTAGGCAATGCTAGTACCTCAGAGTCCACTTTCCTATATGAAGTTTAAGATCACTTTTATGCCCCTTCAATCAACTTACTCAGATCTTCCTCAAATGTTGTTTTATCAGTTTGATACATTACAGCCAAGAGAACCCAAAGTCCCCCCCCAACTTGGAAGATTCACTATCACTGCTTTAGTTTAGATCTGGAATATTCCTCAAGACCCATATGGTAAAGCCTTGGTCTCCAGCCTATGGTGTTACATGGAGATGGTGGACCCCGTAAAATGTGGGAACTAGTGGGAGGTTGTAGGTCACTGGGGGTGAACGTGCCCTCAAAGGGGACTATGGGTCCCTGAACTCTTTCATTTTCTGCCTTGAGGTGAGAGGCTTTGCTCTACCCTATGCTTCCCAACCCACCATGATGTGCGACCTTGTCCCAAGTCCAAAATCCATGGGGCCTATCGATCCTGGGCTGAAACCTCCAAAACTGTGGGCAATAGTGAACCTTTTAACTTCATAAATTGACTATCTTAAGTATTTGTTACAGTAATGGAAATCTGAGTAATACAGTCACTTCCCTACAATCTTAAGTTTTGGAGTCTATACTGTGTCTTATTTATCTTTGTTTTGTTTTATTTTACTTTAAAATATTAATATGGTGCTTCCTGTTTGACAAACAATGATCTATGCATTTTACAAATATAGTTTTAGTCCTCATAAACTCACTAACATGACTGGCTCCATTTTCAAGATAACTTACCCAGAAACATCAAGCTAGTGATAGAGCCTTGCAATATAACAATTATATACAACAGAATCAAATAGCACCTGAAATACAATTGGTGTAATACTACAGCTTAAACTGGAATTTGATAAGTCACAGATGGACAGCTCTACACTAACAGTCTGTCAAAATTAGTGTAGTTGCTATGTATGGAGATTCCTCAGAAAACTGAAATGGATCCACCATATGATCTAGCTACACCACTCCTGGTTATCTTTCCAAAGGGACTAAAATCAGAATATTACAGTAATACATGGCTATTCATGTTTATAGCAGTACAATTCAAAATAGCCAAATTATAGAACCAACCCAGGTGTCCATCAACAGATAAATAGATTACAAAATTATTGGATATACACACAATGGAATTCTACTCACAATAAAGAAGAACAAAATTATGTCATTTGCAGGAAAACGGATGGACCTGGAGAACATTATGTTCAGTGAGATTAGCCAGTCACAGAAAGTGAAGGGTCATATGTTTTCTCTCATATGAGGAAGCTAGAGAGTAATCGGGAGATAAGAGGGACTTTAAATAATTGAAGAGAAACTCCAGTGGAGCAATGGAGGTCATCTTGAGGAGGGAGAGGGGCAGAGGGAGAATTAATGAAGGAATCACTTCCACTGACATTATGTACATATGTAAGAATATCAATGCCAATCTGAATATTTTGTATGGGTAATGGGGGTGGGGTGGGAAGGGAGCCAGGGGAAAATTCACCATGTATTGTGTGCGTGTATGTCACTATCACTATGAACTACATTATAATGTGAGACTATAATGCACCAATAAAAATATTAAAAAACTAAAAATAAATAAATGATAAACCTGTTCTGGTAAAAAAAATTCTTCTGAATGAAAATATGATTCAACCAGTTTTACCTTCTTTTTTTTTTTTGCGGTACCAGGGATTGAACCCAGGGGCGTTCTACCTTCCACGCTACATCCCCGGCCCTATTTTTTTATACTTTATTTTGAAACTGGGTCTCACGAAGTTGTGGAGGGCCTCACTAAGTAGAGAAAGAGAGAGAGAGAGACAGGGAGAGAGAGAGAGAGAGAGAGAGAGCTGAGGCTGGCCGTGAACCGGGATCCTCCGGTCTCTGCCTCCCAAAGTACTGGGATTACAAGTGTGAGCCACCACGCCCGGCCAGTTTTACCTTCTTGTTTCTTTCATATGTATTAGATATGATATTTGGCACTAAAAATTAACTTAAGAATAGAATCTAAAGTAATTTTATCCTAATTTCCAGATTAAAGACTGAAGAGTTAAAACTGTAACTCTTAGGAACATTCAACTCATTTGGTTGTGAGTTAAATGGAATTTTGGGGTTGCATAAAGGTGCACAAGTTTTAAATTCTATGTTCCATTTATTTGTGGATAATTTTTCACAGAAGTAAATACCATGCCTGGCCTAGTCCTGTAATTTGTTTCCTTTACACTTTTAGAAAATAAGTCTTATAAGGAAATAGACTTATATTTCTGACTCCTGAACATTTTGTAAGATGTAAAATTCTAACTTAATATGTTGAATTTAGGAATTTTTACTTCTTTGTTTCTACATTGTTGTGGGGAAAAGAAATCATTTGACAAATGGTCTTACAAAACAGTGAACAAGGAACATGTCATTTAAAAAAATATTTTCTTTCTTCAACTCCCATAGCCTATAGCCCCAGTACCAATCACCTAATTCAAAGCCAACAGCTTTAGCAAACTCCATTCTTTCTCCTACCCTGTTACATTTTAAGATTAAAAAAATATTTATATCTCCTTCACTCTACTGTGGTGGTTCTAACTGGGTAAATTCCTTGGAATATTTGGTAATACTTGAATATATTTTTGGTTGTTACAACTGAAAGGATGCTACCAGCATATTTTGGGTAGAGGCCAGGAAGTTGCTAAACATTGTACAATAAGCAGGAGGACCCCTCATAACAAAAAAATTTTCTGACAAAAATGTCAGTAGCATCACTGTTTAAAAACCCTGTTCTAGCATGAAGGTTATATGTCCCTAAAGGCTATATCTATCTTTAAATGGAATAGTTTAGTCAATGTACTTAAACACATATATGAATTTTAATTAAACACATATAAAAGTACTTAAACACATATATAAGTACTTAAGCATAAATATAAGTTTTTATTCAATAATATTTTATAGAATTGCAGGAATGAGTTCCAATTTCTTTCTCTAAGGACAAAACTTAATTTCCTCTAGAGTATTATATTTTTTCATCTTCTAGAGGTATATTATATATATGTATGTTAACATATTTTTTCTTAATTTCAGTACATTATTTTTAAAAAACTGAACTTTATTTTAAAAGCTTAATTTGAGTGTTAGAATCCAAGAGTTCATTTATTTCAAAGGAGGATAAAAGCCTTTATGCCTTAAGTTGTCTCTCAAAGATGTTATTATAACATCATCCCAGGAATGAAAATTAATTAGTACTTAGCTCCTGTGCTAGGCTTCCTTTTGTAAGCTATGAGTAGAGATTATTTCTTCTTCTAAACATATGATTATAAAAATGAAACATATCCTTATTCCCAGGCTAGGATCAATAGAATGGGAAACTAGAACACTCTTCTTTGGTATGTTCAACTTCATATATTTTTTTTCTTAAAGCTTCCTGCATATATTACTGAAAGTGGCACAGCCAATGCAGAAATACTATGGCGAAATTTAATAAAAAGTTAAACAAAACCAGAGAAAGATTAGGCTTTGCCTTATACTTCCATGATTTGTAAGGCATATTATGAAAGAACTTTGCAGATTCCCTGTGGCCTGTGGAGCACTACAGTCACTCCAGCTTGATGCATCCTGAAGACATATTGACCATTTGTGGTATAACATCCGGTATTAATGTGTTCATTTAACAAGGTCATTTACCGTGTATGGGATTTTGAAGATATACAATAGGCTCAGGACAATCCCTCCTCTTGTGGAATGCACATTTTCATATGGGAAACAGACAAGTATGCAGACAGTAATTGTACATTATGGAGAATGCTACAGATGCCTATGAGAAGGTGTGGCAGATGTTGTAAATATCCCATCTGACCACCATTCTCGCCTTATTCCTTGCTATTAGAAGCTGGCTTCTGTTCAGCAATTGATGGCTCATGTGCTCAGGGAAAATGAGTGTCTCCTCCGTCTCAAAAGAGGAATGCTGATGAGCCAAAGCCCATAATAACCATGCTTTCCTTTGGCCAGTGATTGGCTCAGGCATGGTCTTGTGATAAAATGATAGCTAATAAGACAAAATGTGAAGTTTGCTTGTGGGGGTCTGGGAAAGAATTTCCTCCCTGCTAGAAAGGAGGAACTGAGGGAAATTGCCTCTTTCCCCTATGCCAAGTTGGTTATGTGAGGTCATTAAAACTGGAACTGACACAGCATTTGCAATCATTAGGACATCAGCCTGAGCTGGAAAGCCAAAATGCAGAGGATAATGGAGCAGAAAGATGAAAAATCCTGGTTCTTGATGAGCTGGTTCAGCCTTGCACAAGATGTCTTTTATCAATTCTTCTTTTAAATCTGATTATAATTGTATCTTTTTGTTTCTTACAGCTGAAAACATCTTAGCTCTTAGCTTATAGTAAAAGATACCGAAAAAACTTTGAGAAATCAGGTGAGCCCTCTCAAAGTAAATATGATCTGCCTGCACCATCCAACCACTCACAGATTCCTTTGTAGTTTTCTGTCCTCTATGTCCACAGCCTGTTATAGCACAGATTCAGTAATTGGAACTGATTTAGGAGTTGTACTGGGGGCAGAGGGCAACATGACAACTCATGGAATAGTTTCAAAGTCAGAGACTATCATATTAAGACATTTGGAACCCAAGAGAAGAAAGGAACATTAAATATGCATCTCTACATGTGTAACCATTAGCTTAAAAATTATTCTCATTACATATGAATATTTAGGGTTATTAAATTTCTCATAAAAGGTAAAGAAAATGACTAATCTTAGGAAGGTCATAAGAAACCTTTTAGCTACTGCCTAAAATGCACCTGAAATAGAGTATATGATTTTGTCTCCTAAAACTCCTCTGGCTGTGACGTGAGGGACACAGGAGAATGCAAGAGATTATATGAATAAAAGGGAAATTAGATCTAGTCTCACTGAGCAAGCATACATATATTACGTCAATTAATCAACCATTCCTTCCCTCACTTTAACAAACACTATTTCATATTGCTTTTTTATAGGAATATTTGAAGTCTGAGATATAACCATTTTACGTTTCCTATTCCTAGCTCTTAGAGTTGGCCAGGATGCACTATGTTGCTTTTTTAAATCCTGATGCTTCTGCCCTGTGACCAATTTGCACTTGTACCATCACTGCAGGGTCCGGCTTTAGTTCTTAGCAAATACCCAGTGACTAGTGGTAATGTTACCCATCACTGCTGTAACCAGTAGGTAAAATTTGCCCATTGATAGGATGGACTTATAATTTTCTATACAAATTGGGACTACTCTCTCAGTGAAAAAAGGGTTAATAACTTCACTGGAATAACTGGCCAAACCCATGTCTCCCTGAAGGTCTTCTAGCCTACCTGGAAATAAAAAAGAAACAACTTTATGTCAATAACTGAGCATTTTTTAGCAAAAATGCTATTTTAAAATATTCCAATATATTTAATGAAACATGTTATAAAATGATAAATTGTTTTAGGAAATTTATATATATATAAATATATATATATACATATATATACATATATATATGAAATATGCAAGTCTTATTGCCATTTGTGTAAGGCTTTTTGGAAGAGGTGGAATTCATAATAGACTTTGAAAGATTTGGGGGGCTGAAAAGGTAGTGGATGAATCAATGATACTGTCATGTAAGTGATGAAAATAAAGGGAGAGGAAAGGAATATTATTAGTATTAAACCAAACATTTCAAAACTGTGACTAGTAACATGCAGCACTTTCATAAAAATGAATAGTTGTTGATAGGTGTTTATTGATTTCTAATGTACATAAGACTTTATATGCTTGCCAATTACATACCTACTTATTTTTATAGGCAGAAAAATTATGATTATTCTTATATCACATTTAAAGAAATGTAGTCATAAAAGTAAGGCATATGTCCAAAATGACAGAACTTTAGTTATATATATAGAAAAACAGACTCCAAATCTAGTTCTCCTTGCACTCTGTAACATCACTTCTCCAATAATCAAAAACAATAAAATAGTTTTTCTAAAAGCTCAACTAAAGGATAAGATAATTCCTCAGAATTATGAGACTGAAAAAGAAAAATCTGGAATCCATGTGTTATTGTTTGGCTCTGGAATGTCCCCCAAAGGCTCACTTATTAGAGACTTAGTCCCCAATTCAAGTGTTCAGAAGAGGGGTTCTTGGAAAGTGATTGAATCAGGAGAGTTCTGGTCTTATCAATGGGGCAATCCATTGATGGGTTGATAGTTGATAGTATTATCAGGAGGTGATAGAAACGTTAGGAGATGGGGCCTAGTTGGAGGAAATAGGTCCTTGGAGTTGTTTCCTGGAAGGATATTTCTTGTCCTCAGTCCATCCCTCTCTCTGCATCCTGCTGCCAGAAGCTGAGCAGTTGTCTGTCTTCCTTTCCCCTTCTCCATGATGTTCTGCCTCACCTGAGGCACTAAGCAATGAAGCCGGCTGAAGATAGACTGAAACCATGAGCCAAAATAAATCTTTACTCCTGTAAGTTATTTTTCTCAGTTACTTTGTCACAGTGATGAAATCTGACTAACACAACTTGGAAAGAAAACAATGGAGGAGTCAGGAATAGAGTTGGCTGTGAATCACAGTAAAATATTTTAAGGCACAGAGGATGACAGGTAGGCATCAATGTGCCATACTGCACTCTTAAGATTCAAACAAAAATAGAGTGTACAGAAAATGTTTACATTAATTAATTTCCAGTTGTCTTTTTCTCATATAGAGAATGAGAACATATTTATCTCTTTATTTGAAGACCAACTGATGATGCAGCTGCTTCATGTGGAAAATACTGTGATCTTCGGGACAAGAGTCTAGTCTGAGTTCTCCTCCCTACTCAGCTATTGAATCAGGTGGACCTTAAACAAATCGTATAAGATCAGGAGTTGAAAAAGATTTACTACCTCTTTGCACACTTCTTCCCTCTATAGTTCTTGGTCTTTAACCAGACCCCAGAAAAACTAAGTCTACTCTCTCTCAAATGATAGAAATTGACCTTGGAACAGTTTTATGTTACAGAGATTATGGATGGACAAAGGATCAAAAGCAATCATATAGAAAAATAAGAGCATGTGTAGTAAGGAGAAAGGCACATCAGCAAGTAGGTGTTTATGAGTTTATAATTATGGGCACCAAATGCTCTACGGGCTTTGTTAAAATGTAATGATAGGTTGTGTGTGATTGTGTGCCCTTATCATACTGGTTAGCTCATGATTGGACAGCACAAATCCCTTATTTTCAGATGCACAAGGAAAATGATGATATTTCTTGCATGAGCAATTTTGTGCTTCATTGCTCCTAATTGCGTACTTAAGCTTTGCTTTTTGAAAGCATACAATGTCTTAGGGAAAAAAGGAGGTCAATATGTGAGATCTTGCAGAAATAAAAAAAAATGATGAAAAAAAAAGAGATCTGCTGCTTGAAGGAGTAACTCATTTAAAAACACAAGTCCATGCATTGAAATTAAGTACAAGCCTAGCCTATAGGCAATTCAAAAGAATTTCATTACACAAAAGAGCAGTTGAAATAAGTAACAAACTGCCAAAGTCAATAATAAAAGCAAAGTGGTATAAATCAGCTCAAGAGGAAACGGAATCAATTTGTAAAAGAAAAAGCCAGAGCTACTGCCTTTATTCTTAAGACAGAAAAACATACCTGAATTAACTTCTGTTGGTTATCACTATGTTAGAAATATTCCTTATAATAGCTAAAATAATTTATAATCATTTAGGAATTGATTTTAATTTACTATATTTGCTAAACAAAACTATATTCTTTCTTTTACTTAACCTTTCTAAGGACAGAGTGTCTGGTATGTTTTGATTGTATTATTCCTACCCCTAGAATAATGCTTAGTAAAGAAAGAAGAACCTCAATTATTAGTTATTAAATGAATTAATGAAAAATGAAAGAAACAACAATCATTCACGGCATATGAAATATTTGACTTAAATATCAGGTTAAGGCTAGATGGATGAACTCTGGCACACAGTATCAATGACATTCTATTACTCTTTCAACAATATCAACCCCCAGCACCATGGCACAAAATGAATCTTATCCTTTGAACTGTGATCTCTACTTCTGGTGCGAGTTGTTTACTTCCACCCTGTATTCCTCAGTATTAGTCAACCATTACTTTTCTAAAAGAATTGAGAGCAGAAATTTTCCCATCACTCTTCATTCTTTGCTTGTCATCAAGCCTTGTGGCTGTATTTTGTATTAGTGAATGGAGTGAACAACTAAATACTAGGTATAAGTCAAGCATCCCTAATCTAAACATAGGAAATCGAAAAGACTCCAAACTCTAAAACTTTTTGAACCACAACCTAAGGCCACCAGTGGAAAATTTGACCCTATGAAACTTTGTAGCATGTACAAAATTATTTCAAATAAAGTAAAAACTTATATTCAATGGCTGTATCTGAGAGGTACATGAAACATAAATGAATTTTGTATTTATGGCTCTTTATGTATGTACAAATATTATACAATCTGAAAAAAATCTGAAATCTGAAGCACTTGTGGTCCCAAGTATTTCAGGTAAGAGATACTCACCCTGTACCATGCTTTCATTTAAGTCATTCCTTGTGCTTTGTGATGCTCACTGTCTGACAAAATTGAATGATCTTTCCAAGGTCCTCATCTGCTACTTACTTGGGCACTAGGGAGAAAAGTGTCTAGTAAATTCTTGAATGTTCTTTTTAATATCAGGCCATAATTAGGTGTCTAGGTCAACAATCTCACTTTTGTTATCCAAAAAACTTGACCACATACAACGTAGAGGAAGGAAGATTTATTTGCTCACAGTTCTGGAGATTTAGAGGTTCAGTCCATGTTTGGCCAGGTCTGTGAAGTTCAGGGAATGGCACCAGGAAACAGACAGAGAGAGAGAGAGAGAGAGAGAGCGTGCTAAGCTCTGCTCTCACACCCTTGAGGCTGGAACAGAGAGTAAGCGGGGGAGGAGAGGCCTGATATAATTCCCAAGGCCATACCCCCAGGGACTCCTCCTTATCAACCCAGCCCTGCTTCCAACATTGCTACCTTGTATCCATGACTGATAGGGGGACATTCTAAATCTAAACCATTACACAAGGTGGTCATTCCCTACTTACTTGAGCACTAGGGAGAAAAGTGTCTAGTAAATTCTCGGATGTTCTTTTGAATATCAGGCTATAATTGGTATTTATTTATTTTATAGTAATTAATTTCCAAATGATCTTTTATTTTATATTCTTTCAGCTGTAATTCTTCTCTTATGAATTTTGTTACTCAATATGTTAACAATAGCTGACATGTTACATTGTAGAGAATTGCAGCATGATTTTGAAGTCATTTTAGGTGAGTTTATTTTGTTAGTGTACAAAATATAGCAGTGTTATGGGTTTGTATATATGTTCAGCAATTTACAAAAATGGACATGGTGCTCCTCTTCCCCATCATCTACTTATTCCTTGAACAGCTGCTTTTTCTATGTCGATATTTGATCAAAATATTAATCATATAGCTGGGCATGGTGGTGCACGCTTGTAATCCCAGTACTTGGGAGGCTGAGACAGGAAAATTGTAGGTTCACGTCCAGCCTCAGCTACTTAGTGAGGCCCTCTGCAATTTAGTGAGACCCCGTTTCAAAATAAAGAATAAAAATAGGATTTGGGGAGTAGCTCAGAGGTAGAATACCCCTGGGTTCCATCCCCAATACCGCAAAAAAATTATATATATTAATCATATGAATGTAATCCATTTAAATGCATTTAAATAATATGAAATAATTAAAATCAGCCATGCTTCCTTTAACTTCTTTTTGAGCACATATTAAAGAAATAAGAATAGATTAATGCTGGAAGCCCAGAGAGAAGGCTGTTATCTCAATCATTTATCACTATACAGTTTGTCGAGGTTGAATTCACATTTCCAGTACATCGTCATTATAATAAAAAACATTTACTATAATGCTTTTGTTTCAGCACTAGAACTTTTAAAAGAATTTCACAGTGAAAATCTTTAGAGAACCCTAAATTCTTTGTGTGTGTGTGTGTGTGTGTGTGTGTGTGTGTGTGTGTGAAACTGGGGATGGGATCAAGGGACATTCTACCTCTGTGCTACATCCCCAGCACTGTTTAATTATTATTTTTTTAAATTTTGAAACAGGATCTCACTAAATTGCAGAGGGCCTCACTAAGTTGCTGATGCTGCCTGCAAACCTGTGATCTTCCTGTCTCAGCCTCCCATGTTACTGGGATTAAAATTGTGCACCACCACATCTGGTTAGGGAACCTAATTCTAAGAGAGTTCAACAACTATGTAACTGATATGCCTATAAAGAATGTAGACATGTTGAAAATACAACAACACAAAAATTCAACTTTAAATATTAATGACTAGAATACAACAAAAATATAAATTTATTTCAAACCTGAAGTGAACATAAGCTCATTGTGTACCCAAGTACTTACTGAAAACACATGACAGCTCAATCAATTTAAAAGATGCCATGCCTAAATTGATGCCACACCTAAATTGTACTCCTTTTAGTTTCAACTGGCTCTAAATTATGCATGCTAAACTAGAAGAATTAGGGGCAAAATGAGACAAATTCATAGTTCTTATTACGAGTATGCTAAGAATTGAGTAAGAAATGAAATATTTATCCTTGCTATACTACATACAGCTTTTTCTTGCTAAGAAGCCTTTTCATGTTGTAAGTTTCCAAGGTTTTAGAACCGACATTGATTTCAGAGAACACTGAAATTTTATTTTACTTTTTTTTCTGTTAACTTTGCCCACCAGGTTCATTCTCCATTCTTTCCTGCCCCCTGTTTCACTTACAAGGAATGGCAGGATTCCTTTGTAGGTTAGCTTCCAGCTAGGTTTCACAGGAAGAAAGTTTACCTTATTTCTTTCCCAATCCAGGCTTGGTTCAAATGTTGGTCTTATAGGGGCTGTATCCTTATACAACGATAATTCATTGATAAAAGCTTTATCACTACAATACTCTGGAAAGTTCAGTTCCCCTTGTTGTTTCCCTAAGGCTTCTCATACATCTATGAAAAAAAATCCCTTCTTTGAAATCTTCCCAATTGAACCATCTGAGTGGACAAGAACTTGAGAGGTAGAGAAGTTGGTTGCAAGTGTACTGTCAGGGAGGTGACACTCCGATGGGATGGATCTGGAATGAGATTGGTCATATATTGGCTAATGACCTCCTGACTGGAGAAAATAGAACCATGATAATTTGTCATTCATTTACACCCAGCCTAGTCAAATATTATTATTAGAGGCAACTGGCTACATAATTTGTGAGGTTCAGTTTAAAATAAAATATGTGCCCCTTGTTTAAAAATGACTAGGTTTTTCTAGATAGTAAAAAATTAACAGCAGAGCATTAAAACAAGTGCTGGGTCCTAGTAAGTGCAGGGCTTTGTGAGACTATATGGACTACCTGCCTTCCAAGCTGACTCTGGGTAGTGTCTTCCGCTGAAGTACCAATGGAATGCAAAGATTTTGTGATCAAATGTTAAAAACAGGAATGATTAGACAGAAGCCACCAAAACATTTCACATTTTATCCCCCATTCCTACCAAAGTAGTAAATCAGAATAAACAATATAAATACCACATTCAATAGGAAATTACAGACTACTCTGTTATATGTGAAAATCAAGGATTTTTTGTTTACCTATTTTGCTGGTAAAAAGTGATCATAAAGAGGAACTTTGTAATGTAATGAACTGGATAAGATGGTACTATTCTTCCCTAAAGGTTCAGAAGCTATAACTTTACTGAGAACAATAGCACATTCCCTGGTAACTGTTATAAAACTATTCATCTTGGAAATGTATTTACTTTTAAATTTTTATTTTTGTTTCCCTAAAATTAATAAGAAACATTGGAAACAGTTCTGTTTTAATTGGGTGTGGCTGGTCCTCACACTGTCCTTCAAATCTAAGTCAAGTCCCTGCTCTTTGCTATAATGTTGTCTGAAGAAACCTCAGTTACCTATAGTAATAACTATAGTAGAAAGAGGAAGCTAGTATTCTACATACCCTAATAAGACATATGAATGCCAATCTGGGCCTGGTGGCACATGCCTGTAATTCCAGTACTTGGAAGGCCGAGACAGGATAATCACAGGTTTGAGTTTAGCCTCAGCAATTAGTGAGACTCTCATCAACATAGTGAGATGTTTCAAAATACAAACAATATAGAGCTGGGGATGTAGCTTATAGGTAGAATGTCCTTGGTTTCAATCCCTAGTAACAAACACACACACACACACACACACACACACACACACACACACACTACATATGAATACTGAAGAATTAGAAATAAATGCCATAAAATTTTGGGTAGACACATTAATGTAGGTTTTCTAGGAGTCCCATAGTCTTTCAGTGTATCCATTCTAAGGAAAAAGCCAAAATATTACACCTTGCTCCATTCATCACAAAAACATAGGTTTTATGAGCGCTTTGAATTTTGGATATTATATATACCACATTTAGGTGGGATTTTGATATATCTACATGGTAATGTATGACACTGCCAGGTATTGAATATGGATGGGGAAAGAAATGCTCTTCAGTAGGTCAAGGTCATGATGCAAGGTGGCCTTCCCTTGAACATGACAAACAAAATGGCACTTGAGAAATCCATGGCAGAAAAGGACGCTATATGAACCCTCTCTGAAGTCAGGGGTTATCTTCTGAACTGTGTTCTTATCTATGAGATTCTTAGCAGAGGACTCACAGAAACGGTTGTATAGTTATTGCATTCTGTTTTAAGGTGTATGTTTCTAACTATTAATTAAGCAAAAAATGATATTATAAAATTACAAAAGGGTACTTTGAAGTGCATGAATCATATTATATTAGTGTCGGTACACAGGAAATGAATGGACCCTTCTCTAAAATAGACAATATCCTAGGCCACAAAGTGAGTACCAATAAATTATTAAAAAAATGTTTATAGCTACACAATTCACAATTGCCAAACTTTGGAACCAGCCAAGGTGTCCATCAACAGATGAATGGATCACAAAACTATGGGATATGTACACAATGGAATTTTACGCAGCCACAAAGAACAAAATCACATCATTTGCAGGGAAATGGAGAGAAAGACTTCCTCAACAAGACCCCACAGGCACAGGAAACTAAAATGAGGATTAATACGTGGGATTGCATTAAACTAAAGAGTTTTTGTGCAGCAAAGGAAACAATCAAGAACCTCAACAGAAAGCCGACAGAATGGGAGAAGATTTTTGCCAGCTACCCCTCTGACAGAGGACTCATATCTAGAATATACAGAGAACTTAAAAAAATTACCACTAAAAACACAAATAACCCAATCAAAAAATGGGCAAGTGAACTGAATAGACACTTCATAGAAGAAGAAATACAAATGGCCCATAAATGTATGAAAAATGTTCAACATCATTAGCAATCAGAGAGATGCAAATCAAAACTACCCTGAGATTTCACCTAACCCCAATTAGAATGGCAATCATTAAAAACACAAACAACAACAAATGCTGGCGAGGATGTGGAGAAGTAGGAACTCTACTACACTGTTGGTGGAATTGCAAATTAGTGCAACCGCTTTGGCAAACAGTGTGGAGGATCCTCAGAAGAATGGGAATAAAC
>PVJS01021572.1:0-31359 GCA_004027185.1 Glis glis
CGGGGGCGTAGCACGGAGGTAGAACGCCCCTGGGTTCAATCCCCGGTACCGCAAAAAAAAAAAGGAAGGTAGGTAGGTGATAGACAGCTGATGATAGATGATAGATAATACATAGATAGATACATAGATGATAGATAGATAGATGATAAATAGATAGATACATACATACATACATAGATGATAAATAGATACATAGATACATAGATAGATGATAGAGAGGTGACAGATACATAGATGATAGATAGATGATAGATTGATGATAGATAGATGATAGATAGATAGATAGATAATCTTACATTTAACTTATCCAGTCCTTTCCTAGCATGAATGAGGCTACATTGTATGTCCATCTCTGTACAAGCCTCGATGGGGATTTTGTGGTTTCTCTGGGACATTAAAGAAATGGGACAGCTGCTGGATCACAGGGTTCGTGCATAATTAATATCACCAAGTACTGCCAGGCTGTCTCCAGAATAGCTCCACTAGTCCTGGGCTGGTCCATCAGTAATGATTTCAGCAGCGCCGGGTGCTTCGCATTGCTCCACCCCACACTGGAACCGTAGCACTGGAGGAGCATGTGGCTTTGGGCTCCTCTTCTGAACTATCTCATTGGAGGAACTTAAAGCTTTGGGTCCTTTCGCCAGCTCTCCTCGCTCACCCCCGGCTTCAGTGTTTTTGCTGTGAACCATTTGTAACTGTAGCTTTCAGCAGCTGGCTTTGGACGCTGGAGCCCCTAGCCTATAAGAAGTGCTTGGGAATTTTATGTCCTCCTCCACTTCCACCTTGACCTTACTGCTGTGGAAGCACAAAAGCCCAGCTCTTGTGCCTCAAGGTGGGGTAACACCAAGCACCCCAAGAGCTCAGGCTGAGTCTCGGACATCGCCTGAAATCTCGCTCCACTTAGCATCTTCCCTTTCCCCAGCCTGCTCCTTCTCTTCACGGCTGGTTTCTTCTGGGAGTTGTGTCTTAATAAGCCACTTACACTCAAATCCTTGGCTCCAGGTCAGCTTCTGGAAGACGGTGACCAAAGAGAGCACACTCTCTATTTCACTGCAGAACACAAATGACAAATTCCTGACTTTAACATGTTAGAGTCTCCAGCTTATTAAATTGGGACTCATATTTGAAACCACCGTTTCAATGCCTTTATCTGCGGCATCTTAATGTGTAGGGGGGTCTCTCTCCTAATCGGCAGTCCAAACTCACTCGCCCTCAGCCTCAGCCCCAGCTGCTGTGAAAATGTGGCTTTTCTGTCCAACAACCATGCTGACCCCCCTAGGAATCCCATTTCAGACTCCTTGGAATATTATGGTTTTTGAGCTTTTCTGTGTATCCAAACATTCCTCAGATCAGAAAGCAGCTGCGATCACCCTTGGGAGAGTCCGTCCCTCCTAAGTAGCTGCCAAATGAAGGTTTGGGTCATCTATGAGGCAGGCAACCAATAAGAGAAGTAACAAGTAAGCTGGGGGCGGGGCAGGCAGCACAGGCCACTATTCCAGGGAGTCTGACAGCAGGAGGCGCTCTGGAAACAATGGGGTCAGAGAGAAGATTTTTGTTTCTCCAAGAGAAAAAACACTTCAGCAGTGGACGGGGGGTGTTGAACCCAGGGGTATAGTATCTCTGAGTTACACCCCAGCCCTATTTTATTTTTTTATGTTGAAAGTGTCTCATTAAGTTTCTGAGGGCCTTGCTAAGTTGCTAAGGCTGGCTTCGAACCTGGGATCCTACTGTCTCAGCCTCCCAAGTACTGGGATTACAGGCATGTACCACCACACTCAGCTCACTTTGGCTTTTTTTTTTTTTTTTTTTTTTTTTTTGCGGTACCGGGGATTGAACCCAGGGGCATTTTACCTCCGAGCTACACCCCCGGCCCTATTTTTTTATACTTTATTTTAAAACCGGGTCTCACGAAGTTGTGGAGGGCCTCACTAAGTAGCGGAGGCTGACCGCGGACCTGGATCCTCCAGTCTCCGCCTCCCAAGTACTGGGATTACAAGCATGCGCCACCACGCCTGGCTCACTTTGGCACTTTTAAAACAGAAGGATTCAGGCCAGTGAGAGGGAAAGACCATGTGTGGATGAAAAAAAAAAATTGATGCATCAAGGTCCCAGAGCAGGTAAATGGAGGGGAAATTGCAGTCTCATGCAGTCTTGGAAAGAAATATTCTCCTCTGCTCTCTATAAACAATGCCTGCTCCTCTCAGGCTTGTGATTTCCTATGAGTTCCATGTCCTCTGTCTGTATTTTGGACTTAAGCACAAGAACACAGCCTGATTGTACAGTAGGTAGAAGAGTGCTATTTAAGAATAGAAGCTTAAGGAGCATCCTGGAAGACAGTCAGCCAAACGCACCAGTGCCTACAATAATTCTGGGTTACACATAGTAAGCAATCTCTTTCTCTCTGATTTAGTTCATTATCATATATATTTTATGTATCATACACATTTACATGTGATATGTAAATATATCAAATGTATTTGAACTAAATATGTGTACATATGGTATAAATGGCTAAATCAAGGTGATAACAATAGAAAATGACTAGGAGGCTGCCTAGAAGTTACATGAGGCTACCTTTAATTCCAGTTGAATATCCACTATTCAAAATGCTTGGGACCAGAGGTGTTTTAGATTTAGGAGTTTTTAAGATTTGGGAATATTTGCATAGACTTTACCAATTAAGCTTCCCTAATCCAAAAATCTGAAATCCTAAACACTTCAAAATCTGAAACTTTGTGAGTATCATGTTGGCATTCGAGATTTTCAGATTGTGGAGTGTTTCAGATTTCAGATCAGAGCGGCTCAACCTGTGCAGGATAGTCAGAGAGGGCCTCTCTAGGGAACCGACTTTTGAGTAAACCTATTTAATGACGATTAGGTAAGAGTACAGGTTTGTTTGTTGTTGCTGTGGTTTGGTTTGGGGTGTCTTTTTGGTACATGGGCATTCTACCTCTGAGCTACAGCCTAAGCCCGTTTTATTTTTAATTTTGAAACAGGGTCTCGCTAGTTTACTGAGAAGTCTCGCTAAATTGCTGAGGCTAGTTTCGAACCTGCGATCCTTCTAGCTCAGCCTCCCAAGTATTGGGATTGCAGGCATGCGCCACCTCGCCCAGCTGAGTACAGTGTTTTGATTATTACACTGGCCTGCACACCTTTATTAATATACTGGTTCACTGGTCTTGTGAACAAAGAGCTTTATATCTATGTAAGAGTGACCAAGAAAAGTATGAACCCACCCCAAGATTTCAACAGAACTAGACCTACAGGATGGGTTTAAAACAGATAATTAGAGAAATCATTTTAAATGCCTCCCAGAGCCCAGAGCCGGGCAGAGTGGCACATGCCTGTAATCCCAGTACTTGGGAGGCTGCGACAAGAGGCTCAGGTTCGAAGCCAGCCTCAGCAATTTAGCAAGGCTCTCAGCAACTTTGCAAGATCCTGTTTCCATATAAAAAATACAATGAGACCTGGGATGGAGCTTGGAGGTAAAATGCCCCTGGGTTCAATCCCCAGCACCACAAAAACAAAAATAAATAAATAAATGCCTCCCAGAATATTTTCCTTTTCAGTGATCTAGATTATTTTAATCCCTGAAGCCCCTTCTACTGTTAAAACTTAATTACCAAAGAAGAGGGGATGGCAGGTACCACCTAGAACAACAAAGTCCTTGGTGTAAGACGTGATGAGAGGTATCCACCAGACTGAAGACAGTACATGTTCCTCTACTGAGCAGCAGGAGCGCCCAGGAGGGAATCAGAGCACATCCTGCCTGGAATCCTTAGGGTTTCAGTGTTCCTACCCCACACCCTAAGATGTAACCAGTTGAGAGGCTGAGTTTGGAAATAGAAATCAGGCAGAGAAGAGAAACAAGACACATCCTCAGACTGGTGCATTGTGCCCTTTATAGGGAAAGGCCCTTTAACACCATACATAGTGCCTGCTGGCCTAAACCAACCTGGGGTTCTGAGCATGAGGTGTTAGACATAGAGGATTCTATGAGCTATCCTCAAGCTTGCCACACCACACAGAAAGAATATAGAAGTTCCTGCTCCCACAGAAGGTCGTGGAAGCTAGCCAAGAGTCAAGAGTCGATGAGCTTGCCTTTGAGTCACTGTAGAGAGAGATGGCGATAACACTGATGGCCACAGATTAAACAGGACGGGCCAGAAAGCCAACGGAGGACAAAAGTGGACATTTCAGCAGTGGACACAGAAAGGACAGACGTCAACTAAGGTGAGTACATATCTCAACCGGCAATCAATGGGAAAACAGAGAGAAGGTTACCACTTGGGCAAGAATCCCTTCCCCCAAAGTTATGAAGATGAATAAGTTCCCCTGTGCCCCAGACACCATCTTGGGCATAAGGAAAAAAAAGAAGACTCATGAGAAGAGAATCCATTCTGATGGGTAGATTGGATTTTAAATTGCTTGACTATGAATGTGTGTGTGTGTGTGTGTGTGTGTGTGTGTGCATGTGTGTGTGTGTGTGTGTGTAGGCCAATAAAAATAAAACTGTTAAACTGAAATAGGTTGACAGTTACCTAATCACAGGTTAATCAATAGGTTAACAGTTACCTTCTAATCATATACTTAAAAATAATTTTGCACTATCATCAGGAATTTAAGTAGCTCCAGAAGAAGGCGAGATCAATATAGAAATGCAGACACCAAGCCTGTTGCACTGACTTTAGATCAATTTGATGTTGACCTTGCCCTGTATATACAGCACAAGCATCCACTTATAATGCTCCAGTTTGAGATGCACAAACACACTCAGTTCAACTTGCAAACCTCCTCAGTAGGTATCCAAGGTTTCCTTCGGTCTTATCAGTTGTTCTAGAGGCAGAGGTAGGTACAAATAAGAGAGTAGATTTCTCTACTTGCTGTAAAATAAAGAAGGTCCAGCTAGGTATTGCTCCTGTATCCACAGTGGCTGTATGGTTTACTGTCAGGACCATTATAGCAAAGTGCTATTTTCTCTGTTTCTAACACAGTAGCTGCTAATGGCTAACAGGGATAGCCATTAAAATCCATTAAACCTGGATCCCAGAGCATCAGCTCCTTTTCCTCAAGGACAAGAACTGCTTTTTCCAAAAACACTATTTCTAGATCTTCCATTTCTGGAAAGGAAGAGAAAGGTTTGCTTTGCATACTTGAAAAGGTTACCCAAACATTTGCTACTACCTTCCTCCCATCTCCAGTAATACAAATGATTTCTACCAATGCAAAAGAGGAAAGAAAGAAAAAGAAAAGCCCAAGATGAGTCTGGGCATCAAAATATATGGACTCTATCTAGGCGAGTGGCTAACCAAAAAACAGAAAACATGGGATTCAGGAAAATGAACTCCAACACAGGAGAGGCAAAGGGACTTCCCAGAATAACGGCAAAGAGAAGTCATGGGATGACGGCTTGGTCACTTCCTCCAGACCAGGCCTGACCCACAGCTCAGGGCAGCAGTGAGGAAGGACGGAATGTTCTTGTTCTTTGATTTCTCTTCCCTTCTTGCCCCTGGATCAACCAGAGACAGTGGAAGGAAAAGGAGGTGTTAACGGAGAAAAGGACAAAGGAATTTTTGTTAGATCATATTGGTGATTCTCCTTTGGCCAGTGCTAGTTGTCCATGCCCTCTGTTGTGGCAGGTGCTCATTGGAAACATTAATGAACATGAGCTACCTGCAAACCTGCAGCGACCAAACTGCAGCCTTTCCTGATGTGAAAATACACTCAATCCATCTTCCAGCTGACATCTCGTCACCACTCCTGTCCATCTCTGCCCTCTGGCAGTATCCTCACTCTGTCAGACAGATACCTCTCAAGATGACTTGAACCTGGATACCTGTGTGGCATGCACTTGCGCCATGGTCACCCTTCAATCTTCTGAATGATGGGAGTACAGCTTGCTCTCTCTGATGCCCTGAACTGTCTGTCATAGGAAACCTCAGTCAGCCTCCTCTTGTCTTCAAAGTTATCAAGGTATGAAACAGACCCCAGTCTCGAGTCACATAAGACCCCAAACTCCAGGAAACACAAGGAAGCTGTTCTGAGAACTCTCAACAAACTACTCCAGTACCATGGAGCTGTGATTCCACAACTCAGAGACGGTCAGTCCAGGATGGCTCTAGTCTTGACAGTAGCAAGGGAAGGTTCCAGGAAAGTGGTCATCGCAGTCCATTGTCTCCCACAAATATCCTTCTTTTAAGTAGGCTGTTGTGGTAACGGTAGCTCTGACTACCTGTTGTGACAAATGGCTACCCTGTCACAAATCCTTAGCAAATGATGATGTCTCTAATACCTCCCTTTAGAATGAGGAGGAAACCATTTTTCTCTGTTTTGATAGTTGACCCAAAACTCTGAGCCAATAGAAAAATTCTCTTTTTCTGCAGCCTGTTATTAGAGAAGCAAGTTACTCAGTTTGGAAGAAGCCACAAAGACTACACTACTCAAATAGTAAAACTGAAGCTACTGGACAAAATGCCAGTCATAAAGATTCATTTCTACTCTCAGATACTGGATGGAACTGGGATGGGGAGGACAGTAAAAAAAAAAAAAAGGGACAAAAGAAAGATAGGGAAGAGAGCTGGAGATGTGGCTCAGTGGTAGAGCACTTGCCCAGCATGCAGGAGGCCCTGGGTTCATTATGTGGTACCACAAAAAAGTAAGGTGAGGAAGAACGGGATAAACCTCAGGGAAAGGATAGAAGAAGACTTCTCAGACTTTTCCATATCAAAAAGAACTGAGTAAAAACCGACTCAACTGAAGCTGTCACTGAGTCACCAATGGAAGGAGCATTCACTTTCCATCATCAATGAGTGTCCAATTTGTAATAATGCTCATCAGTCAATGCAACTTGAATAGTTTGTGGGGTCAGTAACACAACAGCAAAGCCTCATCTTCCAACCAAGATGGAACCGGGCAGAACTATCTAGAAATTTCCCTGTAAACCAAGGAGTACTGGACTTGCTCATTTTGTATTTAGACTATGTATTGCACAAAGCCTTTATATAGTGTCCTGGTTTTGTTTAATGGATGCAACAGTTTCATAGATCTCTCTAAAGATGGTATTTAGAATTTTAAGAACTCTCTTCTGTTTCTGAATTATATTTCCTCCAGGATCAACTATTGTTTGATCTCTGGTTTTCTCTTTCATATTGTTTATTTTCCTCCTTTGTCTGGTGACCTGTATTCTATTCACATTTACCACTGATGGATGAGGTCATTTAGCATAAGGAACTGAGACAACTTTTCTCTCTAGTTGTGTACATCCATTTCACTTGAAATTGGACAGTAGTTAAGTGGGTAGAGTTGTCTTTACAGGCAGTTTATATAGGAAAGAAGCCAAGATCCCCTTTCAAATGTCAAATTATGAAGGGCCCTTTAGTCTATTTATCCCTAGAAAACTTTCTCCTCCTCCTGTGTTTTTTTAAATACTTTTATCAGTGCATTATAGTCCCACATCATAATGTAGTTCATAATGTTAGTGACATACATGCACACAGCACTTGGTGAGCTTTCCCCCAGCTCGCTCTCCACTCCCCCCCTTCCAATACAAGATATTGAGATTGGCATTGGTATTCTCACATCTGCACATAACGTTCTTCTCCTCCTATTTTGTTTGTGAAGTCCAGTTATCTTAAAGTCCATGTTACTTTTTTCTCAGGCATGAGTAATCTCTCCAGGGGCCTCATGCAAGACAACTATTGGTTAAGAGCTGTTATTAACTCAGGCCTAAGGGTAAAGTAATTGTTTGTTCCAGCAGCCCCAATTTAGCGAGTGGAAGAGTAGTACTAAGGGACAGGGTATATAATTTGTAGGCCTTGATGCAAAGTGAAATGCAGGGTCCCTTTTTCAGAAATTATTAATAATTTCAAGACAAGAGCAGAGTATTAAATCAAGTAGGAGGACCTTCTAACCTTGGGTCCCCAGACAGGTTGCATGTTCATGAAGATGGTTCGAACTCCCAGTTAGGTACTTCTCCAGGTTTTCTTTTTATGTAAGTTTTATCTTGTTTTTAATTAGCACATAATAATTGCACATATTTATGGACTATAGTGTGATGTCCTGATACATGCATACAATGTGTCATGATCAAATCATGGTATTTAGCATACCTATCACCTCAAATATTTATCATTTTTTGTAGTGAGAACATTCAGAATTCTCTCTAGTTATTTTGAAACATACATTACAATATTGTTAAGCACAGCCACCCTAGTGTGCTATAGAATACCACAACTCATTACTCTTATCCAACTATAAGTTTATAGCCATGACCAATCCCTTTCCACTATCCCACCCCCTCTAGTCTCTAGAAACCACTCTGTACTTCTATAATTCAGCTTTTTTAGGTTTCATAAATGAGTGAGATCATGCACTATTTGTCTTTCAGTGCCTGGCTTATTTCACTTAACATATTGTCCTCTACGTTCATCCACTTGCTACAAATGGCAGAATTTCGTTTTATAAGGCATAATAGTATTCCATTGTGTATATATACCACATTTTTCTTATTCATTCATTAGTTGGTGAACATTTGGGTTGATCCCATATCTTGGCTATTGTGGATAATACTTCAATAAACATAGGAGTAAAGATATTTCTTCAACAAACTGATCCCATTTCCTTTGAATAAATACCTAGTAGTGAGATTGCTGGATCATATGGAAGTTCTATTTTCTATTTTTTAAGGAATCTCCATACTGTTTCCCATAATATCAATTTACATTCCCACTAACAACATGTACAAGTCCCCATTACTCCACATCCATGCCATCACTTGTTATTTTTGTCTTTTTCATAGTAGCTATTTGAATTCAGGTATGTTGATATCTAATGAGTGGTCTTTATTTGCATTGCCCTGGTGTTGAACATTTTTTCATACACCTGTTGACCATTGGTATGTCTTTTGAGAAATACCTATTCAAGTGTTCTGCCCATTTTTTAATCAGATTACTTACATTTTTGCTATGGAGTTGTTTGCATTCCTTAAATATCCTTATATTAACCTTTGTCAGTCTCATAGTTTTTGCAATATTTTCTGCTATTCTGTAAGTTGTCTTTTCACTGTGTTGATTGTTTCCTTCGCTGTGCTTTCCAAATTCTGTACCAATAAATACTCTTAAGCTCCTTGCCATTATGGTTCTTCTGTTCTTCTATTGTTCTGCTCTTTTCCACCAATATATCATTTTCTGCTTTCCATCACTCACAAATGCTCCAAAACTTCTGGTCTTCTGGTGGTATCTTTCTTTACTTTCCAGCAATTCGTGGCTTTATTATATTGTAAAGTACATTTTCCAACAATCTGAGTCTTAAAGCAAAGAGGAAATAGATGTCCATTTGAACCAAACCCTGTTTATTTTTTTATGACAAATGCTTAAATAATCAGAAATCTGTGGCTTTTTTCAACACTGACTTTTAAACTATCCATTTCCCTATAATTTGCTAAAACCTTAAAAGTAGTAGCTAAAGATTAAGGTTGGGAATATTATTTAAATAAAACTGGTGGGGTACTTGTACACTTCTCTTAAAATTTTTCACATAATTGTTTATATAAACTTATTTTTAAAATAACTCTTTGAGCCGGGCGTGGTGGCGCATGCTTGTAATCCCAGTGCTTGGGAGGCTGAGACCAGAGGATCTGGGTTCACAGCCAGCCTCAGCTACTTAGTGAGGCCCTCCGCAACTTAGTGAGACCCAGTTTCAAAATAAAGAATAAAAAAATAGGGCTGGGGGTGTAGCCTGGAGGTAGAATGCCCCTGGATTCAATCCCCAGTACTGAAAAAAAATAAATAAAATAAAATAAAATAACTCTTTGATATCAATTAAGTTGTCAGACTTCCAAGTTGGTGGAGTTTCTTATTGCAAAAAGGAACATTGCTTTACCAAGAAAGTTAACTATTTTTAAAGCCCATTTTTCTTCAGCCAAAGGATGTGGTTTATATACAGATAAATGAACAGTATAAATCTGAAGGGAAAAAGAAATAAATTTTCTGACTTTAGCTTTATTTTTGCTTTTGCAGGCCCATCTTCACAAAATCCACTCTTATTAAAAGACAAAAGATTTAGCTAATGTTTCATTATCTAGTAAAGTCCTTAAGTAAGACAAGATCTTCATTTGCCCCTCTAAAACTCACTATTTTACTGAAATAGTTTATCAGAAAGTGTTCAGAGCCCTAGAACTTTCTTATGCATTAACATATTTTTTCCTGGGGATTTCTTTTTTAAATACAACTGCATTTAGCTGTTTCTGGCGATACTGTCAGAGTCATGGACTTTACTAATGAAATGGTGTGAGAGCCATTGTTTTATGTCAGTTCTACTTTATGATTTTAAAATAAGCCATAGACATCACAAACTTTCTTCTTACAACTTTCAGAAATTAAAATGGACAGAAAAAGTGAAACATCATGATATATTTGGTATCGTTTTTCTACAAATAAGTTGATAACACTGTTTTCAATGGACAGTTTTGGCGAGAGCCTTCAATGCAATATAGCATTTCCAATTCTAAGAATGTACCCAAAGAATAATCTGAAAAGCAAGTTGTAAGCTAAAGATGTTAATACCCACTTTTGTCATAATAGCAAAAATTAACATACCCTCAAAAGCATCGATTTTCTCTAAAACAGAGCTTGAAATAAACCCTTCAAGTAGACAGGTAGTTTATTTGAAAGGTAACACTAGGAAAGAGAGTAAAAGAGATAGAAGACTGAGAGAAGAAAGAACAGGCATAGAAGGGTCCATTTTGAGCTGCTTGTATCTGTAAATGACTGGGATCTAATCCTGCTGAGGAACCTGGTATCAGGATCTCAGCACTGGAAGACAGTGCCCAAGCCTGCAGTCTATCCATGCTCTCATCGTCACAGAACCTTAGTGGGCCATTCTAACATTTTATCAGGCAATGTGGTCTACTGTTGTACTCTGGATCTTGTGGTCAGGAGCCCATGGTCACACATCTTTTGCCCCAAATATGGGTTCCTTGGTTGAAGGCATTGTTGTGGAGGATCCATGTCAGGTACAACAAGTTGTAAGGCACTAGTAATAGTAAAAGCACTGTGGGGAATCTAAACCCATATTCTACTGTGCAAAGGCTTAGGCTGAATGATGAATCTGAGCCTCAGCTAAAAGATCACGCAGAAGACCTCGGAATCACTGAGGTGCCAGACATGTGAGTGAACACTTCCTGGACCTACAAGACCATACAAGCCACCACCTGAGTGTCTGACATAACCACCCATCCCAGCATGGCCCTAATGCATGACAAGAGGACGATGAGAAACAATAAATCATTTTTTGTTTGAACCCTAAGTTTTAGAATGGCCTGTTAGCAGCAAGAAGCCCGTAGCTTCTATTTTCATGCTCTCAGAATACTTCATCTTAAAAGCCAGACACCCACTACAAAGTCTATCCTGAGACCTCCATGCTGTGAGGAAACCCAAGCTAGCTAAGTAAAAAGGATTTCTGCAGGAGTTCCACAGCTCCCTAGCCAACAACCCTAGCCCACCCAGAATCCAGTAGTGCAGGAGAGCCACCTATTTAATCCATAGAATCATGATAAATTTCTTTAGAAGAATCTTTGTGGTCGTAAGCCCCACATTTTGTTATGGTTTTGTTATGGTTTGTTACATAGCAATAGGTAACTGAACTAGAAGGCTACTCCATAAAGGTGCCTATAGCACAGGCACCGACAGAGGCTGACTGACATCCACGAGATGCATCGTTTTGTACCCCTTTCTTGCTGGGTGCCTCCTCTGCTAGGGGTGCTCCCTAGCAGACACTCTTCAGAGCACAGAGATTTTTGTGTCCACTCTCGCCAGTCCAGCCACTGGTGTTCTTTCCCAGACCTCCTTTACTTTCAGTCTCTCGATCTTGTACCTGACAGGCCCTGAACAACCAGCCAAGTCATGTGTCAGTACTCACACTGCTTCAAATTGACAGAAGTGCACTGGTGTAAGCTCTACCCCGTGGAGGATTTCACCTCACACTGTACTTTAGGGTACTCTCTATGCAGGGCCATCAGGGAGCTACAGTCCCTTCCAGATATCACCAATAAATTGAGCCAACCCGCCTAGAACCAGGATGGATATTCTTCTCCTTTCTCAGTTGGTCACAGCTCAAGAAGCTATCAGGGTGATCTGAGGGAGACTTATGGGTGCAAGAGAAGTTAGGTGACATGAGGTGAGAGAAACCTATCTCTGTAGCTTATCGTGCCCTCTGACCAGCTCCCAAATGTACTGTTTCCATCATATAACTTTGCCTTCCCAGCAGTGTGACTTGGGGGATCTAACTCATAACAACATCCATAAATATTTTCTATCCCCATGGTCAGGCACTCAAATTATATTGCAATAGCATTCTGAAGCTGGTTTTCAAGTGGTAAGTACTTTTTCATGCAGAAGTTATATTTTTGCTAATTTGAGAGTCTTCCCTGGAAAGCTCTTATTGGGGATTTCCAGAAACTCTTCACACGTCCCTACCCAGCATGATTACTCCTAATTCCAGTGGTCTTGTTGCCTGAGCAGTAAGGTAGCCTGCACAACAATGTGGACCTGCCTTTGAGTCTTCTTCTCTGGCCTCCACTCAAAATATAGTCTCCCAACTTACCTAATAAATAGGTCAGAGAAGTACTCTAAAACGTAATATATGTCATCTTCAACATTCAAAGAGGCTTGTTGCTACTGTGTACTTTATTTGTGGGAAGAATTTCAAAGTACAATAACATTTGCATTATCTTAAAAGGGCTATCCCTGTATAGCACAAAACACTGACTCCCTAAAAGCTTCATAAATATGTCAAGCCCCTAAACCACTGTAGGCTTTATCTCTGAGAATATGGCACCCATGGGTTTTGCCTAGGTATCCAGACTACTTCCCACTTCCTATGCGTCAGCACTATTAATGAGATATCATCAACATAATGAACACTATGATGTTTCTGTTGAATATCAAGATGCTCAAGGTCCCTTCTTACTACACCGAGAAAGACAGCAGAAGAGTTAACATCACCTTGCAGTATGGAATATATTCTATCTTTCCTGTATAAATGTTCTTGCTTTGATCCTCTTTCCAGATGGGAAAAGAAATATTTGCCAGGTCAACAGCCACGTAGCAAGTGCCAGAATCCAGACCTGGACCTGTCAATGGTGTAGAAAGATATTGCTCTTATGATTGCTGTTAGCTATCCTGTGACTAAGTTCACCAGCACCCATTGTGATCCATCTGATTTTTTCAGGGATGACAGAAGTAAACTGAATAGAGAAATGAGGGAGATAATCATTCTGCATTCTTTGTATATTCAAAAATAGTATTAATTTCTGCACTCCCACGTAGGTTGCAATATTGCTGTGACTTATTGTCTTGGCTAGAAAAAAAAAACAATTTCAGAGATGACAGGATTTCAGAATAGCAGAAGTCAAGTGGTTGCACTTAACCAATTGAATCTTTTTTTTTTTTTCGCGGTACCGGGGATTGAACCCAGGGTTGTTCTACCTCCGCGCTACGCCCCCGGCCCTATTTTTTATACTTTATTTTGAAACCGGGTCTCACGAAGTTGCGGAGGGCCTCACTAAGGAGAGAGAGAGAGCGAGAGAGCTGAGGCTGGCCGCGAACCCGGATCCTCCAGTCTCCGCCTCCCAAAGTACTGGGATTACAAGCGTGCGCCACCACGCCCGGCTTCAATTGGATCTTCCTATCAGTACTGATGATTGAACCTGGGGTGCTCTACCACCCAATTACATCCCCAGCCCTTTTTATTTTTTATTTTGAGACAAGTTCAAGTTGCCAAAGGTGGCCTTGAACTTGTGATTCTCCTGCCTCAGTAACTGGGGTTATAGGTATGTGCCACCATGCCCGGCTACCATGACAATTCTTACTCCACAGGTCAGAGAAACAATGTGAGCATTCTTCCAGCTGCTAAAAATATAAATCCCTATTATACACAAGAAGACTAGAGGTATGACCACAGTTTAATCCGTGGACCCATCGTACATATTTAAGATTGATCTCGGCCAGGACTCATTTATCACCTGGATACTCTATATCTCCATGCTAAGGAGCCATGAGGGCATTTTCAAATTCCCTGATATCAGTGTCAGTTCATATCCTGTATCCAGCAGCTCTCAGAGTCTTCTTTCTATGGTATACAATTACTCTGTTAGTCACAGTTCCCTTTTAGGTAAGATTGAGGGACTATTGCATTTGCTTTCACTGGCATTGAAGGGTCCTTCCTTAAAGGGACATAGCCTCTCCTTTAATTGATGATCTCTGAGTATGAAAACTGACTAAGATATGGAGATTGAATAAGAGATTGCAGTTGTCCAATATCGTAGCTGATACCAGTTTTCTTCTCAGCAGTTCTTGATTTTTTTTTTCTAATTGTACAAATCCAGCATTGCTCTAGGTCACTTTTCTTGGGGGGGGATGTGGTCCTGGGGATTGAACCCAGGGGCATTCTACCTCCAAGCTATTCCCCAGCCTTTTTTATTTTCTGTTTTGAAAGAGGGTATCACTAAGTTGTGGAGGGCCTTGTTAAGTTGCTGAGGCTGGCCGCGAACCTGCGATCCTCCTATCTCAGCCTCCCAAGTACTGGGATTACAAGCGTGCACCACCACGCCCAGCTTAATTGTCTACTGTCTAAAGCCACTTCCAGGACCTTTGTTAGCCTTCTGTTTCTATAACTGAATAGCACACACTGAAGTTTTATTCAGCTCACGTTTGTGAAAACTGGAAAGTTTAAGACCAGGTGATCAAATCTGGTGAGGTCTTTCTCACTGGAGGAGACTCTTCAAAGTCCAAAGGTAGTGCAGGGCATTATTTAGTAACACTGAATATCTTAGTTCAGGTCTATCCTCCTCTTCTTATAAAGCCAAAGTCTCATTGGATTATCCCTCCCTTATCTCCTCCCTTATCCTTAATTACTTCCCAAATGCCCCTCCCCCAAATATCATAGTCAGATTAAGGTTCCTCCCTTTAATACCTCATAATGAGGATTGAATTTCAACATGAATTTTGGTGGGGACATTTAAACCGTAGCTCGCCTGTCTTAGACACAAATTTGAGTACAAGTACTTGGGAAATAATCTCAGAAAACAGAGTCAAAAAGGCTACATTTTTAACTGGTGGGCAATTAGGTCTCTGTCCCATTGTTAATTTTTGGAGGAATCATGTAAATGTATCTCAGAATTGTTCTCCCAGAAAAGAGGAAGCTGAAATATTTATCTTTCCTGTATTAGATAAGGGTTAGTCTCACTGGTGTTAATTACCTCACACTTCTGGACTACTCACTCAGGTCTTCTTACTCCTAATACTTCCAATAAACCTAGGAAATGTCCACTAAGCACAGTCTTTTACAGTCTGAATTCTCTGTCTTTTTATTCAGGGTTCCTCACTACCAGAACCAGCTAAATGAAAGAGTGGAACAAAGAATCCACACCCAACAGGCAATTTTCAGAAGGCACCAAAGCCCCCATGACTAAGCAATGGCCCTGTCCTGCAGCTTTGGGATGTCAAAAATGACTTTGGCTCAGTGGAAATGAGACACCAAACCCAAGACCCCTCAAGGCAGAAACTGATAGGCTCAGCCCAAAGGTTAAACAACTGAGAAGAGATTGCAGTAGAGGGCAGAGAAGGGACTGTACAGGGTACTGGACTCATGGAGGTCGGGAGGAAACATAATGAAGAGGACCAAGGGACCAGGAAGGAACTATTAAAGGCTTGTATTAATTTTTTAGGGCTGCTATAACAAATTACCACAAGCTGAGCGGCTTAAGACTACAGAAATTTACCTGAGTGCTAAAAGTCCAAAGTCAAGTTGTAGAGGCTCTGAAAGAGAAACCAGCCCATGCCTTTCTGTCTTCTAATGGTGATCTAGTGGCGATCTTTGGCTTCTAGATACATCACTTCAACTTCTTCCTCTGTCTTTACACGGCATCCTCCTATGTATCTCTGTGTCTCTGTGTCCAAATTTCTACCTTCTTATAAAGACACTAGTTATTGGATTACAGACCACTCAAATTCAGTAGGGCCCCATCTTAACTCGCTTACATCTGCAAAGACCCTATTTCCAATTAAAGTCACATTCTGAGGCTCCTCATAAATACATATTTGGGGTTGGGGGGACACTATTCAACCCAGTTACAGGATCCAAAGACAAATAACCACACAGCTCTGTTCTTTTTCCCACATACATCTATGGCTTCGAGGGTGAACAGAGTAGCTATTACCACACATAACTGAACATTCAAAGTCTGCCCCTGATATGTGTCCGAGCCAAAGAATAGTGGCAAACTATGCCAAGAACACACTCATCTTTAGTGGATTCCAAACCCTTTATCCACAGAACCCTTTGTTCAAATGAAATTTTACTAGGGGTTTTCAGAGGCATAATGGATAAAGATGTTCTGGGGCTGGCAGGACCAGATCTCCCCCCTGGTCAGATTATGAGGGAAGGAGCTTCACAGAACATTACTGGAAACCCCTGTGCCTACTTTTCTGTTTAGTTCAAGGAGCAATTGCTAAGAACAACTACCATACAGCAAAATAAGTACTAGAAGTAAGAGAAGTAGAGAAAATAAAGTGAATTTAGGAAAGTCTAAAAAGGAAATTGTTATGGCTACCTTAAGTGTTTGAATGCAAAAAGAAAAGAAAATTCTCAGAATACCAATCTGTAGCCTCCTGGTGTTCCCTGGGGAGAAGGTAAAAGGCTGAAGGGGGAAAGGAAGAAAGGATCTATTTATACAAGGATTTAGAGTGATAACTAGTGTTTTTATGTCCCTATTATGGATTCATGGATGAAAATTTGGAGTTTCCTGGGTCAAGTTTGAGGCAATTGGCTACATAATGCAGGCAAGTTTATACTGAATGGTTTAGAGATCTTTTGTTTCCCAAATAAGTAGAAAAACAGAAGACTTTAGTCTCCAGACTCATTAATCTGATAGCTTCTGTGAGCACTTAGCTTGTATACAAGGCCAAATAAAAGCACTCAATATAAATACATCAATAATAATTTATATCTTTTGATCTCTCCAAAGAGAAATGTTGACATGTGGAGGAAAGTAAATAAATAAAATGACATTTAAAGAAAGAAATCATCCCATCCCACAACACGCGAGACATTTCTAAAAAGTAAGGCACTGTGCCATTCAATGAGCTTCAGCATCTTTACCAAAGGGGGGACATACTTGTCAAGATGCCAAGGCCTATGAGTCAACAGATCAGTTAAACTCTTCTAGCCAGGCTCCCAAGAAAGCACTTAAATTTGTTGTCTAAAATAGTTTAGTAGTTTAACCTACTACTTCTCATATTTTGGAACTAACTGAGTCTGATATGGAACAAAGTGCAAGTTGGAGACTATTCTGATACCAGCATTGCTCAGCAGTATTATAATTTCACAAAATGCCTGAATAAAAGATACTGTGTTCAGTGAATGCTGTACCACCAACCCACCTCCGTGGCTAATTCTCATGTAAGACTCTCCTTGTAGAGGAGCTCTTAATCTTTTGTGGGTCCTGGACCTCCTTGGAAGTCTAGTGAGTAATATTCTTAAGTGGATTTTTTAAATTCATACAGTTATATGAAAACTAATTATATTAAAATATTTTTATTATATAAAAATATTTTTTAAAAAAACAAATATGCAATGAGGTGATATACATCCTCTTTACTAACATTAAATAATTAGCTCTATAGGCAGGTCAAATAACTATCATAATTGTAAAGGAGCAATGAATGTAGGAAGTATTTTGAGAGATCTGACAGCAACCTTAATATGATTTGAAAACATTTGTGATTTCCATTGATGACAAAGTCAGATGTACAGCAAACACCATTGTGATGCATTGCCTATATTCATAAGTAAAGGAAATGCTAATTTTAAGTTGGAGGTGAGTGAAAATAAAAATGCATTTTTTTTACCTCATTGTCTCACTTTATGTGGAAGCTAGAAAGTTGATCTCATAAAAGTAGAGAGTAGCCAGGCGTGGTGGCACATACTTGTCATCCCAGTACTTGGGAGGCTGAGACAGGAGGATCACAGATTCAAGGACAGCCTCAGCATGTAGTGAAACTCTTTATCAACCTAGCGAGCCCCTGTTTCCAAATAAGAAATAAAATCGGGCTGGGAGTGTAGCTCGAAGGTGGACTGCCTCTGGGTTCAATCCCCAGTACCGCACACACACACACACCAAAAAAACTAAGGTAGAGAGTAGAACAGTGGTTACCAGAACCCAAGAAGGGTATGGGGGAGAGGGAGATGGACAAAGGATAGTATGGGGATGCCATCGAATAGGAGAAATAACTTCCAATGTTGTATAGCACAGTAAGATAACAATGGTTGTCAACAATTAATTGAATATCTCAAAATAGATAGTAGAGTAGATTTCTAATAGTCCCACACAAAGAAATGATATATGTCTGAGATAACAGATATGACAATTAACCTGATCTGGTCATTATATATTGTATATATGAATTTAAATATCACCCTGTATCCTATAATCATGTACGATTACCATGTTGCCAGTTAAAAATTTTTAAAAACATATTTTTAAAAATGCAATTTTATCCAATCCACATACTCGGGCCCCCAGGTTCTGATCTCCACATGGCTCTCTTTGATTTCAGAATTTCTTTTTTTTTTTTTTTTGAGATACTGGGGATTGAGCCAGGGGCATTCTACCTCTGAGCTACACTCCTAGCCCTATTTTTTATTCTTTACTTTGAAACAGGGTCTCACTAAGTTGCAGAGGGCCTCACTAAGTAGCTGAGGCTGGCCGCGAACCTGTGATCTTCCCGTCTTAGCCTCCCAAGTACGGGGATTACAAGCGTGTGCCACCATACCCGGCTTGATTTCAGAATTTCTGCTTTTTTCATTGCCTACAAGGAGCAAGAGCCTGGATGGAGAAGGACCTGCAGACACTCCAACTCTTTGTCCCTCTCCTGCCTGCATTAAGGAAGGTTCATACCCCACCTCTGCCACCTTGGCTATGGAGTCAAGGAACAGCAGCCTCTGAGTGGCAGAGGCTACTGCCCACAGGACACTGGGAAGACAGTTGTTGATATCATTAGCAGATATCAAAATGATGGAGGTGGAAGGGAGAGAAGAAATTATCTGGTGTCTATTGGGAAAGCATAGAGCAGATAGGAATGGGAGGGGGCTTCACAGGCCACTGTGACATTGGCCCACAGCAAATTCCCCAGCGGGTCAGGCACTGCAATGGACTGAATGTTTGTGTCCCCCCAAAGTTCACATGTTGAAGTCCTAATCCCCCCTGTGATGCTGTTAGGAGGCGGGGGCCTTGGGAGGTAAAAACGTCATAATGGTGGAGCTCTCTTACTTGTTCTGCCATAGGAGGATACAAGAAGATAGGAGCCCACAACCAGAAGTGGGCCCTCAGCGGACCTGATCATGCGGGCACCCTAAACCCAGGCCTCCAGCCTCCAGACTGCCAAAAATGAATTTGTGTTGTTTATAAGTCATATGATCAATAGTACTTTGTTATAACCCAAATGGGCTAAGACAGACACCCTGAAGTGTTTCCTTGGCAGTGTTCAGGAGCCAAGCGTGCATTCGTTCAATGTTTCAATCATTCACACAAAATATATTTATTGAGGGCCTACTTTGTGCTCAGCACTGTGCAAGATACTAAGAGTGGATGCCCAGCTGTCATGGATCTGCAGCCTACCCAGGAGCCCCTCGATACGACAAATAAAAAAGAATAGAGAAGCCAGACAGTCCGTAACCAAGAGGCTTATTTCCCAAACAATGCTATGGACGTAAGATGCAATTGGAAAAGGAGACAGAGAAGACAATTAACACTGAGAACCCACCATGTGCCAGACACTATACTCGAGGCATTTTACATTCATTATCTCAAGATCTCCCTAGGAAAGAGGGAGAAAATGTTCTAAAATGTCATTTAGAACCTGACTAGACTTGGTTTTTAATACCCAGTCTATATAATTCTAAAGTGCACAATCTTTTTTCAGTACTCATGAGGCACAGACCTGGGATAGTCTCTGGACCATTGTGCATACATTCAATGTTTGTTTGGTTTTTTTGTGGTACTGGGAATTGAACCCAGGGGCATTCTACCGCTGAGAGACACCCCAGCCCTATTTTATTCTTTATTTTGAAACAGGGTCTCACTAAGTTGTGGAGGGCCTCACAAGTTGCTGAGGTTGGCCGCAAACCTGCGATCCTCCTGTCTCAGCCTCCCAAGTACTGGGATTACAAGCGTGTGCCACCAAGCCCGGCTCATTCAATGTTTTTTCATCTGAATATAATGATACTGTGGATCATTTAAAAATATATATACAAGTGCTCTGTAAACCATAAAACACTAAGCATGTGTTATTGATGTTATAATCATATGTCACTGATGTTATTTTTGTCATCGGAAACTTGGTATATAGTAAGCTTCAGAAATCATTAGAAATTCCGGGCACCTAGATAATTCTACGACAAATGAGTCAAAGCGAGGAGAATGATATGTTATAGTAAACATGGGGAACAACATGTTCTTTTTCCCAGGAATTGCTTTATTACTTAAGGAAACTGGATCATTCCTAATAAGGAATATGGTTTGCAAATTAAGACCCCCTTAATAAAATAGTTCCCAGAAAGTTACATAAAGCAAAACAAAAAAAAATCTAATACAAGTAATAGTTTTCTAAATGTGACAAGGAACTCTCATATTCAACACTGAGGTAAGTTACCACCCTTATCCAATGTGTCAAATTTTCTCTCCATTCTTGGGCAGCAGCTCTGTGAATATGGACATAAAATAACTCCTCCAATGCAAACTCAGTCTTGTTTTTTCTCAAAACATTTCATGGTGCCAGTGTTCTTTGAAGTGGATTTCCTTAAAATAAAATGGTTTGTTTTGGAAATGTTTTAATAAACTTTTTTTTCTGTTTACAAAAATAGTACCTGGTCATTGTGAGGAGGGAGTGGGGAAAAGAAAATACAGATTAAAATTTAAATGCCAGAAACAGCCATTATTCATACACTACATAAAATTTCCAGCTACTTTTTAAACTTCTCAATAAATTAGTACTTTTTTTGAATTCTGACTGCTTTTAGCAAGCAGGGTCTCTTTAGTGAATTTAGCAACACTGACTAATTATTTGGGGGAAAAATACCTCTCCTGGTAAAAAAGAATATATTCCAATAATCCAACAATGCACCAATGGTTTAAAAACATAGGAAGTTATGGATATAAGAAAAAAGCCAGTATATAAGTGTTCCTTTTTTCTTACATCTTCACCAGCATTTATTATTTTTTGTGTTTTGAATGATGGCCCTTCTACTTGGAGTGAGATGAAATTTGAGTAGTTTTTCCCTGATTGATAATAAAGATATTGAACATTTTTTCATATATTTGTTGGCCATTTCTATTTCTTCTTTTGAGAATGTCTATTTAGTTAAAAGCCCATTTATTAATTGGGCTATTAGGTTTTTTTTTTTTGGTGTTACTTTTTTTTTTTTTTTTTTGCAGTACTGGGGATTGAACCCAGGGGCATTCTACCTCTGAGCTACACTCCCGGCCCTATTTTTTATCCTTTATTTTGAAACTGGGTCTCACGAAGTTGCGGAGAGCCTCACTAAGTAGCTGAGGCTGGCCACGAACCCAGATCCTCCGATCTCCGCCTCCCCAGTACTGGGATTACAAGCATGTACCACCACGCCCGGCTGGTGTTACATTTTTTGAGTTCTTTATATATTCTGAATATGAATCCTCTGCTGGAAGAGTAGCTGACAAAGATTTACTCCCATTCCATAGGCTCTCTTCATGTTCTTGATTGCTTCCTTCACTGTGCGGAAGCTTTTTAATGTGATCCCATTTTCATTGAAGAAGTCAATGCCTGTACTTATATTTTGGAGTGTTGATCCTGTGTTTTCTCCTAGCAGAGTTTCTAGTCTAATTTGATCCACTTTGAGTTGGCTTTTTTTTTTTTTGAGTGACTTTTGTGCAGGGTGAGAGATAGAGCTCTAGTTTCATTCTTCTACATATGAATATCCAGTTTTTCCAGCACAATTTATTAAAAATACTGCCTTTTCTCCAACTTAGGTTTTTGGCACCTGTCCAGACAGCGTTCTCAGTGCTATAATCCACAGAATTGACCATACAACTTAGAGGAAGGAAAATTTATTTGCTCACGGTTTTCTTGGAGATTTTTGGGTTCCGTGTGTGTGAGGCTGGGGACCGCAGATCTCAGGGCATGGAGGCAGGAAGTGGAGAGAGGGAGAGTACAAGGCTTCACTCTCACATCATGGAGGCCATAAGCAAGAGAGAGCGAGCAGAGGAAGGAGGAACCAATATATAATCCCCAAGGCCACACCCCCATGGACCCTTCCTTAGCAACCAAGCCCTGCTTCCAGCATTGCTACCTTGTTTCCATGAGGGCTAGGGGGACGTTCTAATCCAAACCATTACACTCTATCCCTGACCCCCTGGACCTCACAGTCACAGCACAATGCAAAATGCATTTACTCCATCTCCAAGAGTTCCCACAGTCTTAACAGTTCCAGCATCACTTAAAAGTCCAGTCTCCTCTGACACTCAAGTAGACTCTTTTCTGTGAGCCCCTGTAAAAGAAAATAAAAAGCAAATCACGTGCATCCAATGTACAGCGGCAAAGAATAAACAATTGCATTCCAAAGGGAAGGAATGGGGCCATAGGAAGAAGGAATGGGACCAAAACAGCATCAAAATCCAGCAGGGCGAGCGTTTAATCCCGTGGCTCCATTTCTGGCATCCGGGGCACATGGCAGTGAGAAGCGATCTCGGGGGGCCTGGGCAGCCCCAACCCTGTGGCCTGGTTGATTGCAAGGGGCAGTGCACTTGCTCTTCCAGCCTGGCTCCATGGCACAGCTTGCCCTTTCCTCATGGACACTCACATTTCCGGCATTTCTAAATCGCAGGGGTTTTTCTACCCTCACAGTTTTACAAATTGCCCCATTTGGGCCTGCCTGCAGGGATTCCAACCCTGCAACATGTTGACTGGCTTCCCAGGCCTTCCTTTGAAATCAGGGGGTGAGGGGACCTTCCATTACCCCTCTTGTCAAGCAAAGCCAGCATCATGTGAGCGCCCAAATTGACCATCAGCAGGAAAGGTAGTCATGCCCTCTTTAATCATTGCTCTTGGGCCCTTTTCAATCACAGCCATAGGGCTCACCTCCATTCCAGCCACATTCCTTTTTTTGTTCCTATGCAAAACATTCAACCTCTGTTCAGCCATCTTACTTTCTTTCACAGCACCATCTCTCTGGGCCCCAACTATATACATGCCTTTTTGGCCAAACTGAAAATCTATAAAGTCTCTTTGCTTTGCTTTCTGCTCCCAAAATCCAGTGTACAATTCACTAAACACAGACGTCAATATCCATAATGCAGTCTGGATACTTTGCTGTTTTGAGATTTCCTCCGCCAGTGTAATCAGTCCATCATCTTTAAATTCAGCCTCACACAAAGTTTCAGGACACAGGCAAAATGCCGATAAGTTCTTTGCCAGAGTGTAACACATGTGGCCTCTACTCTATTTTCCTATGGAGTCTTCTTTGCCCTCCAAAATCTCCTGAGCAGTCTCTACCATCTGCCTTTCTAGCCACATTCTGGCCCCTCCAACTTCCTCTCACAAAGCAGTTCCAAAGATTCACAAAACACATGGTCAGACTTAGATATAGCAGCAATGACCCCACTTCTCTATTACTAATTTCTTAGTCAGCATTCTCACTGATACATACTAAACAACTGGCCAAGCAACTTAGAGGAAGGAAGATTTATTTACTTGCGGTTTCCTTGGAGATTTTTGGGTTCAGTGCTTGTGAGGCCAGGGACCACAGATCTCAGGGCAGGGTAGCAGGAAGTGGAGAGAGGGAGAGTACAAGGCTTCACTCTCACATCATGGAGGCAGGAAGCAGAGAGAGAGCAGGAGAAGGAGGAACCAATATATAATTCCCAAGGCCACACCCCCAGAGACCCCTCCTTAGCAACCAAGCCCTGCTTCCAACATTGCTACCTTGTTTCCATGAGGGCTAAGGAGACATTCCAAATCCAAACCATTACAGTGCCTTTTCAAGGATCAGATAACTATATACAACAGTTAATTTTAAGTTTTACTGGGTCACAGGTTGCTGCATGAGGCATCTAGCAATGCTGGGGGGGGGGGCACGTGTCCAACAGAGGCAGTGACAGCAGTAGCACCCTGACTGCAGGGCTTGCAGCATGACCCTGGGTGAATTCCTTGAATCCTCTTATATTCTTAGCCTGGTTTCCATTGACAACTGAGAGCCAAGGGGGGAGGGAGCATCTCCTTCAGCTCCAGTTATAAACTCCTGCCAGGAAAACTGGTCAAGACTTGGAATGGAAAAAAAGAAAAAGATTACCAAGTGTCCTACAGCATACCCCTCCTGATTATCTCTGCCTCTTATTATTTTTTATATTTTTGTTTTGGATTTTGCTTTTTGTTTTAGCTATTTCACAATCCTGTAATTTGCAGAAGGCTGAAAGTAATATGAATGATTCTTGTCCATACAAATGCAAATTAGTTGTGTCAAAGAGAATGCAACTGATTACCGCCTGTGGAAAGATACATGTTACATGTTTGTAAATTTGTTTTAGTATTCTTTATCTTCCTACATATGGATGTGGTACCCTGAATTCTCCTTCAAAACAGTTTTAGCTCCTTAGTGATTCTCTCGATAATTAATGATTTAAATAAAATCTATGCCAAGTCACGCTTCCTTGTTAATTCATTTCAGCATTCCTTATCTACCTACGTTTGTGTGTGGTACTTTGAATTTTTTCAACCAGTTACATGTTACTGGTTCCTTTAAAAATTAATGAGTTAACTAAAATCTATGATGCATAGATTTACATTTATTTCAAGACATGATTTTGCTTTTTAAAAATATTAGCCTTCAAGCCAGATGTGGTGGTATATACCTGTAATCCCAGTATTTGGGAGACTGAGACAGGAGGATCATAGGTTCAAGTCCAACCTCAGCAACTTAGCGAGGCCCTATTTCAAAATAAAAATAAAATAAGGCTGGGGGTATAGCTCAGAGGTAGAATGCTCAGATGTTCAATCTCTAGTACCAAAAAAAAGATTATACATATATATTCGCCTTCAACAATAGAATAGGAAAACTCATATCATAGTCCTGTCTAGCTCAGAGCTCTCCCCTACTGACCCCATTGTACTTCTTGGAACAAGAGACTTAGGTGTTCATCTCAGCTCTGATCTTAGCCAATTTTTTTTTGTGTGTGTGTGGTACTGGGGATTGAACCCAGGGGCATTCTACCTCCGAGCTATACCCCCAGCCCTACTTTTTATTCTTTATTTTGAAACAGGGTCTCACTAAGTTACAGAGGGCCTCACTAAGTAGCTGAGGCTGGCCACGAACCCAGATCCTCCTGTCTCAGCCTCCCAAGTGCTGGGATTACAAGCGTGCACCACCATGCCCGGCACTTAGACAACTTCTGAATTTACATAGTCTCCCTGGGCTTCAGTTCTCTAGTCTTTAAAATGAAGAGGATGGAATCTATACTCTTTAAGATCCAACTCATCTCTAACTTCTTGTGATCAATGTACATACCCTTATGTTCTTTCCTCTCCATGATCCCTTGTGTCTTTTCCCTTTTTCCTGATACTCCTATACAGTTGGTCCCAACTTATGATGGTTTGACTTACAATTTTTCAACTTTACAATGGTACAAAAGCAATAGACATTTAGTAGAATTCATACATTGAATTTTGATTTTTGATCTTTTCCTGGGCTTGCAATATGCAATGCGATATTCTCTAGTGATGCTGTAGCAACAAGCTGCAGCTCCCAGCCAGCCACGGGTTCTCAAGGGTAAAAAGCCATACTCTACAGTGTACTTTGTGGCCAGCATTTTTTGAGTACAGGTATTCAACAAATTACATGATTTATACAATATTTATTACAAAATAGGCTTTGTGTTAGATGATTTTACCCAGCTGTAGTCTAACGTAAGCATCCTGTGTGTGCATAAGGTAGGCTACACTAAGCTATGATTTTCAGTAGGTTAGAGGTATTACATGCATTTGTGCACGTTAATCAGTTTTTCCATCACTGTGACCAAAATACTTGACAAGAACAACTTAGAAGAGGAAACGTTGATCTTGGCTCAAGTTTCAGAGGTTCAGTATATAGTAGGCTAGCTCCAAGGCAAAAATATCGTGGTGGCAGGGTGTGGCAGGGGAAAGCTGTGCAGCTAATGGCAGCCAGGAAGTAGAGAGAGGAAAGAGATCAGGGACATAGTCCCCATGGTCATGCCCTAGTGGCCTACCCCCTCCAGCCAGGCCCCACGTGCCTACACTTACCACCCAGTATATCCATTCAAATGAATAATCCATCTACTGGATCTACCCGCTGATGAGGTCGGAGGTCTCATGATTCAGTTATTTCACCCCTGAATATTGCTGCATTGACGATACACGAGCTTTTCTGGGGGACACTCCAGATGCAGACCCTAATGGTGACTTACATTTCCACTCGCCACGGCTTTATCAGGACAGGATCCCTCCTAAGTAGAGGACCATCGGTATTCACTTCTTTTACTTTGTTTTCCGTCACACCGTGTCTTATTTTCCTTCTCCTGCTTTCTCAAGATTTAGTTCCTCTGTATTCAGCTTCCTATCTCCTCATCTCCCAACACACATACATACACATGCACACATGTACACAAACACACACAAACCTCTCTGTGGGAACCAAAAGACTATAAAAAACATATAGTTATTATAGGATTACATGGAAGAAACAAGTAATTTCCACTTGGCTTTGCCTTTAATCCCTCCAGAGAAACGACCTCAAAACAAAACAAACAAGAGCTTCACTAAAAAACAAACTAGTAGAACAAACAAACCACTTTGATCTCACCATTCATTCTAACCCAGAGGTAGATAACGGCACAAGCAATGAGTTTTCTTTTCTCCCTCTACTCAGAAAGTCAGGCTTCCCAGCTGGGTCAGGAGAATGCACATTCCTAGGGTCACTTTGTAGTTTACATGGATGCTACAGTTTAAATGTGTCCCCTTCAGAATGATGTTGAAACTTGATCCCAGTAAGGTGCTATTGAGAGGCACCTTTGGGGAGGTGATTAAGTCATGAGGGCTCAGTCCTTGTGAATAGATTAGTGCCTTATAACGGTTCCCTGGGGGTGGGGGACTAGCTTAGACCTCTTTTTGCTTTTTTGCTCTTCCAGCATGTAAAGGAGGACACAGTACCTGCCCCTTATGCCATGTGAGGACACGGCAAGAAGCCCTCGCCAGACACTGAATGTCAGCACCTTGATCTTACACTTCCCAGACTCCAGAAATACAAGAAACAAATTTCCTTTGTTTTTAATGACTCCATCTGTGGTATTTCGTTACAGCAGCACAAACAAACTGAGGCAGTAGAGGACTGCTCAGGCCTGTGTGGTAGGACTCAGGAGCCCCTGCTCCTTTCCCTGTTCCTCACACAATGGAGCAAGAGACTGTACAACCAACTACCCTTTGGGAATCCGTCCTTGCAAAATGTTTTTGTGTGTATTTTTCTACCCAGTTCAGTTAAGAGATCAGATGGCATCTTGTCTATTCAAGGAAAGGACCTAAATAAGAAAGCCAAATTAGATTCTCCCAAGAGTTGTTTCCCACATTGTTGTCCAATGTAATGTGATTTCTATGGTTTCTTACAGCTCATAAAATGCCCTGGGGTGTTTGGAAGTTGAAGGAATTGTGTCAAATAAAGAAAGCAAGAGGAACTTACAGGCCAAGGAAATGTACACACAAAGCATAGGCTCCTCATAGGGCCCCAGTGTTCTCAGAACGGGGAGTAAGTGGTTCATTGTGGCTGCAGCAAAGGGGCTGTATCGGGAGGACATGGGGGAAGGGAAAAGATTAGCAGGAGGGAAGTCTCTAAATATAAGTGAAAGCTAAACTACAAGAGCCAAACTGCCCCTGCATTGCCAGGAATTCACAAAAGGGGTCTCCTGTCCAGTCTCCTCTTTATAATTCAACAAACATTGAGATATGACTTCTGAAATTTCTCCTTTGAAATACCCATTGAAACGAGTAGCAGACAAATACCAAGAAGTCATTTGACCCTAATTGCTAAAAAGCACAATTATGAAAAATGAATGTGGGATTGGAAGTTTTTGTTTGCCTTTCTCCATAAAAGCATGTAGGGTTGGGGAGCTTTCCTTCCTCATACCCCACCCTCCTCAGCATCAAGAAGTTGTTTAGCAATCATCATTAGAAGTAAACATGCATAAATGCAGTAACTTCAAATACTTTATGCTACCTTAATGACTTGGGAAATTGAGTTTGAGAACACAGTCATTTCCCCTCAGAGAATTTCCAACTCATATTCATTTTGATTGGTTTGGGACTTATAGACAGGTAATATGTTAGTCACCTTGTTTAATGGCTATTCCCAGTATCTCTGGAGGGGATCCCTCCCCATAGTGGTGAACTTCTGATGAGTAAAGACCTTCAAGGAGAGATTGCCATTCTGATAAACTCACACATTTGCTCAAATCTGACTTCTTGCTTCAAAGTCTGACAAGCACTAAATGAATGCAGGACAGCAGAGCTGGGAGTGTAGCTCAGTTGTAGAGTATGTGCTTAGCATGCACAAGGTCTTGGGTTCAGTCCCAGCAACACACACACACACACACACACACACACACACACGCATACACAAATGCAAGACAACAGGCTTGCCTTCAGCCCTTTCCTACCTCATGCCCACCTTCATCCTTGTTTTGTCCCTCCCCACTGAGACACACCAGGTGTCTTAGTCAGTTCAGACTTCCAAAACAAAATATCATAGGCTAGGTGGCTAAAGCAATAGGAATTTGTTACACATAGCTCTGGAGGCTGGACAGACTAAGATTAAGGTGCTGGCAGAGCCAGTATCTCCCTGTCCTTGGGTTGTAGATGGCTACCTCTAATTATGTCTTAACATGGCCTTTTCTTTGAGACCAAGTTGAAAGAAAATCATTCTTCCTCTTCTTATAGGGCCACTAATCCTATCTTGTGGACCCCACCCTCATGGCTTAATCTAGCTCTAATTACACCTCCCAAAGTCCCCATCTTTAAATACTATCTCATTGGGGAATAGGGCTTCAACATATGAAATTTGAAGCAACACAAACATTCCATAGCATTCTACCCCTAATATCCAAAATTCTTACCTTTCTTGCATACAAATTGTTTATTCCACCCTAACGGCCTCAAAAGTCTTAACTCATTCCAGAATCACCTCTAAAGTCCAAAGCTCCAAGTATATCATCTAAATCAGATAGGCATGAGATTTGAGGTATGATTCATCCAGAGGCAAAACTCCTCTCCAGCTGTGAGCTTGTAAAACCAGACAAGTCATATGCTCCCTAAATACAGTGGTGGGGTAGGCTGAGGACAGACGTTCCCATTCCAAAAGGAGAAACGGGAAAGAAGGAAAGCATCCAAGGAAATCTAAAACCTGGCAAGGTGAATGCCATCATATCTTAGGGCTCAAGAGAATTATCTTTGGTCTGATGCTCTGCCTTCAGGACCCACCGGCAGTCCTGTGTTCCGTACCCACTGAAGGAGTTGTGCACCCAAGGCTCTGGGCACGTTCTACCCCAAGGCTCTACTGTGTGGACCTATCCCTGAGGCACTGAATAAGGTCTTTCTGGCCTCCTGAAACTAGAAAGGTGGCCACACTCCCTTGAAACCAGGAGGAAATAGCCCCCCACCCCACCGCCACCCCTCTCCCCAGGCCTGTGGTGGGACAAGAACCCTGATGACGTGTGAATTACCTTTAGAGTCATTCTTCCTCCTGCTTGAACAACAGCACACATTTAGCCAAATAGCTCTTGTACAATCCAAGAGTTCCAAAAGCCTTCCTTCATTACATCCTGTTCAGTTCAAACTGGCAATGTTCCTGCTCATATAATCCTATAAATTCTTTTCTTTTTTTTTTGCGGTACTGGGGATTGAACCCA
This sequence comes from Glis glis, assembly GCA_004027185.1. Classification (NCBI taxonomy): domain Eukaryota; kingdom Metazoa; phylum Chordata; class Mammalia; order Rodentia; family Gliridae; genus Glis; species Glis glis. Next base: position 29,996 of record PVJS01021572.1, read on the forward strand.
GGGGCATTCTACCTCCAAGCTACACCCCCGGCCCTATTTTTTATTCTTTATTTTGAAACAGGGTCTCACTAAGTTGCGGAGGGCCTCACTAAGTAGCTGAGGCTGGCCGCGAACTGGGATGCTCCTGTCTCAGCCTCCCAAGTACTGGGATTACAAGCGTGCGCCACCACGCCTGGCTTCTGTAAATTCTTTATCTAGTGATAGTCCAGCCATACTGTTGTTCTCTTCAGAATATGCTTCTTATTTTTTAAAATATAAATTTAAGATTTTCAAAATCTTAAAGTTTGGGTTCCTTTTTGCTTAAAAATTCTTTCTTCACTCCATCTCCTCACCCACTATTCTATAAGCAGTCAGGAGGAGCCAACATGCTCCTTCAACACTTGGCTTAGAAATTTCCTCTACTAAGCTGGGCATGGTGGCGCATGCTTGTCATCCCAGTACTTGGGAGGCTGAGACGGGAGGATCCAGGTTCACAGCCAGCCTCAGCTACTCAGTGAGGCCCTCCGCAACTTAGTGAGACCCTGTTACAGAATAAAGAATAAAAATTAGAGCTGGGGTCTAGCTCGGAGGTAGAATGGCCCTGGGTTCAATCCCCAGTGCCAAAAAAAACCACCCCCAAAAAAACAGAAATTTCCTCTGCTAAATATTCGATGTTATTGCTCCCAAGTTCTACTTTCACAAACCACCGGAACATAATTCAACCAAGTTCTGGGTCACTTTATAACAAAAATTGCCTTCCCTCCAGTTTCCAATAACACATTCCTCATTTCTGTCTAAGATCTCACCAGAATCTCCCTTAAATGTCTCTATTCTAGCATGCACCTCAAAACTCTTCCAGCCTCTATCCATTGCCCACCTCCAAAAGTGTTGCCACATTTTTAGGTATTTATTACAGCAGCACCCCACTTCTTGGTACCACAATCTCAGTCTGTGTTCTCCAAAGAAAGAAAACCAATAGGAGATAGACATAGGTAATATAGATACAGATATAAAGAGATTTAGTATAAGGAAGGGCTCAAGTAGTTATGAATGCTAAGAAATCCCAAGATCTGCAATGGCAAGGTGCAGACCAGGAGAGCCAGCATTCCTGTTTCAGTCTAAACCCAACAGCCCGAGAACCAGACAGCCAATGTTGTAAGTTCCAACTGGAGTCTCAGACAAAAAGCAGAAGACAGCCGGGTGTGGTGGCGCATGCCTGTAATCCCAGTACTTGGGAGGCTGAGACAGGAGAATCACAGATTCAAGGCCAACCTCAGCAACTTAGTGAGACCCTGTTTCAAAATAAAATAGGGCTGGGTCTGTAGCTCAGAGGTAGAATGCCCCTGGGTTCAATCCCCAGTACTGAAAAAAAAAAAAAAAAAAAC